>JABVMC010000047.1:47500-107500 GCA_013358685.1 Antennarius maculatus | reverse complement strand
CGGTTGTCGGTACCGGGTGTGACACAGAGTGTGTGTTTGATAAGTGCATGAAGACACTGATCTGACCATTTTGTCTGTTATGGGGGGGGCACAAACATGAAGGAGAATCCCTTAATGGAGCAGGGGAGTGGAATTAGATCACACTGTGTGTGTGTGTGTGTGTGTGTGTGTGTGTGTGTGTGTGTGTGTGTGTGTGTGTGTGTGTGTGTGTGTGTGGACACTTAAAAACTGACTTGTTATTTTGTGCTAATTTGGTCCCATTTTGCCACAGAGCCTGGAGGAGTGGTCATGTGACGTGTGGTCATGTGTGCTTTCAGGTGTGCTGGACAGCGGGGGGGCAGACTTTGAGGATGGGGAGGAGGTGTACGACGCCATTGGAGGAGTTCTACAGGAAGTGTCTTCTGACAGGAAGAACGAGGAGGACGTCAGAGACATCTGCCTCCAGATGTTTAACAGCTTGCACCTGTAAGACGAATGGAACGCACCCCACGCCCGTCCTGGGCCCCCACACCGGCACAGTAGCTGAGCCCGCGTCCGTCTGTTTCAGTCCGACTGTTTCAGTCCGACTGTTTCAGCGCGTGTCCGTCTGTTTCAGTCCGTCTGTTTCAGTCCGTCTGTTTCAGTCCGTCTGTTTCAGCCCGCGTCCGTCTGTTTCAGTCCGTCTGTTTCAGCCCGCGTCCGTCTGTTTCAGTCCGTCTGTTTCAGCCCGGGTCCGTCTGTTTCAGTCCGACTGTTCCAGTCCGCGTCCGTCTGTTTCAGTCCGTCTGTTTCAGCCCGCGTCCGTCTGTTTCAGTCCGTCTTGTTTCAGTCCGTCTGTTTCAGCCCGCATCCGTCTGTTTCAGTCCGACTGTTTCAGTCCGCGTCCGTCTGTTTCAGCCCGCGTCCGTCTGTTTCAGCCCGCGTCCGTCTGTTTCAGCCCGGGTCCGTCTGTTTCAGTCCGTCTGTTTCAGTCCGTCTGTTTCAGTCCGCGTCCGTCTGTTTCAGCCCGCGTCCGTCTCTTTCAGTCCGTCTGTTTCAGTCCGTCTGTTTCAGCCCGCGTCCGTCTGTTTCAGCCCGCGTCCGTCTCTTTCAGTCCGTCTGTTTCAGTCCGTCTGTTTCAGTCCGCGTCCGTCTGTTTCAGCCCGCGTCCGTCTCTTTCAGTCCGTCTGTTTCAGTCCGTCTGTTTCAGTCCGCGTCCGTCTGTTTCAGCCCGCGTCCGTCTCTTTCAGTCCGTCTGTTTCAGTCCGTCTGTTTCAGCCCGCGTCCGTCTGTTTCAGTCCGTCTGTTTCAGCCCTCGTCCGTCTGTTTCAGTCCGACTGTTTCAGCCCGCGTCCGTCTGTTTCAGTCCGACTGTTTCAGCCCGCGTCCGTCTGTTTCAGTCCGACTGTTTCAGCCCGCGTCCGTCTGTTTCAGTCCGTCTGTTTCAGTCCGACTGTTTCAGCCCGCGTCCGTCTGTTTCAGTCCGTCTGTTTCAGTCCGACTGTTTCAGACCACGTCCGTTTGTTTCAGCCCGCGTCCGTCTGTTTCAGTCCGACTGTTTCAGTCCGACTGTTTCAGCCCACGTCCGTCTGTTTCAGCCCGCGTCCGTCTGTTTCAGTCCGACTGTTTCAGCGCGCGTCCGTCTGTTTCAGTCCGTCTGTTTCAGCCTGCGTCCGTCTGTTTCAGCCCGCGTCCGTCTGTTTCAGTCCGCATCCGTCTGTTTCAGTCCGACTGTTTCAGCGCGCGTCCGTCTGTTTCAGTCAGTCTGTTTCAGCCCGCGTCCGTCTGTTTCAGCCCGCGTCCGTCTGTTTCAGCCCGCATCCGTCTGTTTCAGTCCGTCTGTTTCAGTCCGTCTGTTTCAGTCCGCGTCCGTCTGTTTCAGTCCGTCTGTTTCAGTCCGTCTGTTTCAGTCCGCGTCCGTCTGTTTCAGCCCGCGTCCGTCTCTTTCAGCCTGCGTCCGTCTCTTTCAGTCCGTCTGTTTCAGTCCGACTGTTTCAGCCCGCGTCCGTCTGTTTCAGTCCGTCTGTTTCAGCCCTCGTCCGTCTGTTTCAGTCCGACTGTTTCAGCCCGCGTCCGTCTGTTTCAGTCCGACTGTTTCAGCCCGCATCCGTCTGTTTCAGCCCGCGTCCGTCTGTTTCAGCCAGTAACTGTCTGTCTGTTGTGCGTGAACAGGACGAGCCGCCGGGCGAGCCACAGACAGGTGCTGCTGGACGCCCCCGTCCAGCTGTCCCAAATCTCTGCACACGGTAACTCACACACACACACACACACACACACTAGTAGTTTCCTGTGAAGTGATGACATCATGTGACTGCTCCTCCAGATCACGCCACACACGACCTCCAGGGGGTCTGGATGCTGAAGCGTCCCCAGAACACGGTGAGTGGACCCCTGAGACCCACCTCCCAGACATCCTTATAACCCCCCAGAGCTCCCCTCAGACCCCAAATAACCTCCTCAGACCCCCAGTGACTGGAACCTGTTTGGTGACAAACAGCCCCCCCCCCTCCTCCCCCACCCCCTCACAGGACGCCTTCAGATCATGACTGAGTTCAGCTGTTATTGTTCCTGTGTTATTAAACACATCACTTCCTGTTATTAAAAGCATCACTTCCTGTCTGTCCTTCAGACGGTGGACGCAAAGAAACTGGAGAAAGCTGAAGCCAAGCTGAAAGCCAAACACGAACGCAGGAACGAGAGGGAGTCTCAGAAGGCCTCCAGCCCGCTGTCAGTCCTCACCTGTTCTCAACCCCCCTCACCTGTCCTCACTTGTTCTCACTTGTTCTCACCCCCCCTCACATGTCCTCACCTCTTCTCACCCCCCCTCACCTGTACTCAGGCCCCCTCACCTGTCCTCACCCGTTGTCCTTCCTGTCTTGCAGCGTGCTGGAGGAGGCGTCGGCCAGTCAGGCCAACAGTAAGAAGGACAACCGAGTCGACCAATCAGGGAAGAATCGCAGCTACGACATCCGCATCGAGAACTTTGATGTTTCGTTTGGAGAGAGGTGCGCTGGGGGGCGGAGCCAATTCAAATCCATGAGGTGCATTTAGACCGATGACTTTACCTGTGTGTCCAGGTGTTTGCTGCAGGGGGCGGAGCTGTCCCTGGCTTCCGGCCGGCGGTACGGTCTGATTGGCCGGAACGGTTTGGGGAAGACGACGCTGCTGAAGATGCTGGCCAGTCGGAACCTGCGCGTCCCGGCTCACATCTCCATCCTCCACGTGGAACAGGAAGTGGACGGAGACGAGACGGCGGCACTGCAGAGCGTCCTGGAGAGCGACGCTCAGAGGGAGGGGCTTCTGGGCGAGGAGAGGCGGCTCAACGCTCGTATCTCCGGCGGAACGTGAGCTCCCCGATCAATTATCCAGAAGTAATCATTGATCCGTGATGGGTCAGGTCTGTGGGCGCAGGTGAGCTGGTGTCGTTGCCATGGAGACGTTGCATTATCTCTTCTTCTGTCGTCAGGGCCGACGGGACTGAGAGCGTCCGCCTGTCAGAGATCTACAGCAAGCTGGAGGAGATCGAGGCTGACAAGGCTCCGGCCCGGTAACTATGGCAACCACACATCCTGTTTGGGGTTGGGGTCAAGAACAAAAAAAATCAACCAATCAGCTACTGGAGGGGGCGGGGCTTTGAGCCCACAGCCAGGCGTTAGACCGGCTGTCGTCTAACTGATGTCTGCCTCGTCCAATCAGGGCTTCTGTCATCCTGGCTGGGCTCGGGTTTTCTCCCAGAATGCAACAGCAGACCACAAAGTGAGTCCACACACACACACACACACATACACACACACACACACACACACACTACTAGTGCTGAAGTGTTGTACTCAGAGATGCTGTTGACTTATTCCTGATTGTCTCTCTCTGTCCCCCCGCCCCTTTGCCCTCCCCCATAGGGAGTTCTCGGGGGGGTGGAGGATGAGGCTGGCGTTGGCCAGAGCTCTGTTTGCTCGGTGAGTTCCAGTTGCTTCTGGAGGTCTGATCACATTGATCATGTGACCCCCCAGGTAGATGACAGACCGACAGAGACAGGCAGACACAGACACACAGACAGGCAGACAGACACACAGACAGGCAGACAGACAGACAGGCAGACAGACAGACAGACAGACAGGCAGACAGACACACAGACAGGCAGACAGACACACAGACAGGCAGACAGACACACAGACAGGCAGACAGACACAGACAGGCAGACAGACACACAGACAGGCAGACAGACAGACAGGCAGGCAGACAGACAGACAGACAGACAGACAGACACACAGACAGACAGGCAGACAGACAGACAGACAGGCAGACAGACAGACAGGCAGACAGGCAGGCAGACAGGCAGACAGACACACAGACAGGCAGACAGACACACAGACAGGCAGACAGACACACAGACAGGCAGACAGACCTCCATGTCTTTGATGGTGGACAAACATTTTTTTCTCTTCTGATGTTTCCACAGACCGGATCTCCTGCTTCTGGATGGTGAGTCTGTCTGTCTGTCTGTGTTCTGTCTGTCTGTCTGTGTTCTGTCTGTGTTCTGTCTGTCTGTGTTCTGTCTGTCTGTGTTCTGTCTGTGTTCTGTCTGTGTTCTGTCTGTCTGTCTGTGTTCTGTCTGTCTGTGTTCTGTCTGTGTCTGTGTTCTGTCTGTGTTCTGTTTGTGTTCTGTTTGTGTTCTGTCTGTCTGTCTGTGTTCTGTCTGTATTCTGTCTGTCTGTCTATGTTCTGTCTGTCTGTCTGTGTTCTGTCTGTGTTCTGTCTGTCTGTGTTCTGTCTGTCTGTCTGTGTTCTGTCTGTCTGTGTTCTGTCTGTGTTCTGTCTGTGTTCTGTCTGTCTGTGTGTTCTGTCTGTGTTCTGTCTGTGTTCTGTCTGTCTGTCTGTGTTCTGTCTGTCTGTGTTCTGTCTGTGTCTGTGTTCTGTCTGTGTTCTGTTTGTGTTCTGTTTGTGTTCTGTCTGTCTGTCTATGTTCTGTCTGTCTGTCTGTGTTCTGTCTGTGTTCTGTCTGTCTGTGTTCTGTCTGTCTGTCTGTGTTCTGTCTGTCTGTGTTCTGTCTGTGTTCTGTCTGTCTGTCTGTGTTCTGTCTGTGTTCTGTCTGTGTTCTGTCTGTCTGTCTGTGTTCTGTCTGTCTGTGTTCTGTTTGTGTTCTGTCTGTCTGTCTGTGTTCTGTCTGTGTTCTGTCTGTGTTCTGTCTGTCTGTCTGTGTTCTGTCTGTGTTCTGTCTGTCTGTGTTCTGTCTGTGTTCTGTTTGTGTTCTGTCTGTCTGTCTGTGTTCTGTCTGTATTCTGTCTGTCTGTCTATGTTCTGTCTGTGTCTGTGTTCTGTCTGTCTGTCTGTGTTCTGTCTGTCTGTGTTCTGTCTGTGTTCTGTCTGTCTGTGTCTGTGTCTGTGTTCTGTCTGTGTCTGTGTTCTGTCTGTCTGTGTTCTGTCTGTGTTCTGTCTGTCTGTGTTCTGTCTGTGTTCTGTCTGTCTGTGTCTGTGTTCTGTCTGTCTGTCTGTGTTCTGTCTGTCTGTCTGTGTTCTGTCTGTCTGTCTGTCTGTGTTCTGTCTGTGTTCTGTCTGTCTGTGTCTGTGTTCTGTCTGTCTGTCTGTGTTCTGTCTGTGTTCTGTCTGTCTGTGTCTGTGTTCTGTCTGTCTGTCTGTGTTCTGTCTGTCTGTCTGTGTTCTGTCTGTGTTCTGTCTGTCTGTCTGTGTCTGTGTTCTGTCTGTGTCTGTGTTCTGTCTGTCTGTCTCTCTGTGTTCTGTCTGTGTTCTGTCTGTCTGTCTGTGTCTGTGTTCTGTCTGTGTTCTGTCTGTCTGTCTGTGTCTGTGTTCTGTCTGTGTCTGTGTTCTGTCTGTCTGTCTGTCTGTGTTCTGTCTGTGTTCTGTCTGTGTTCTGTCTGTCTGTCTGTGTTCTGTCTGTCAGTGTCCGGGAGGGGTCTGTTCTGTTTTCATGGCTCCTCTTGTGCCTCAGAGCCGACCAACATGTTGGATGTCAGAGCCATCCTGTGGTTGGAGAACTACCTGCAGGTCTGAACTATGTTAGCATTCCTCATTGACAGCACTGACAACAGTTAGCGATGAGCTAACAGATCATGAACTAACTCCTCCCACAGACGTGGCAGTCCACCATCTTGGTCGTCTCCCACGACAGAAACTTCCTGAACGCCGTTGTCACGGACATCGTCCATCTGCACTCCCAGAGGCTGGACAGTTACCGTGGTGACTACGAAAACTTTATCAAAACCAAAGAAGACCGGCTGAAGAACCAGCAAAGAGAGTATGAGGCCCAGCTGCAGTACAGACAGCACATACAGGTACAGACACCAGTACAGATGGGACATACAGGTACCGACACCAGTACAGACACTAGTACGGACAGCTGGGTGACACTGATCTGTGTGTTGCAGGTTTTCATCGACAGGTTCCGTTATAACGCCAACAGAGCGGCTCAGGTCCAGAGCAAACTGAAGCTGCTGGAGAAGCTGTGAGTACCACTGGAACCTCTGGTCCAGACCCTCTAGTCCAGAACCGCTGGTCCAGAACCGCTGGTCCAACAGAACAGACCCACCTGATCACACCGTCTGTTGTTTTCTCCTCAGACCTGAGCTGAAGCCCATCGAGAAGGAGACAGAGGTCACCTTAAGGTCAGACTGAATGATTGGCTGACTAATTGACTTATTGATTGACTAACTCATTGATTGTTTGTCGTGTCACAGGTTTCCAGATCACTTTGAGAAGCTGTCCCCCCCCATCCTGCAGCTGGACGAGGTGGAGTACTATTACTCTCCACACCAGCGACTCTTCACGGGACTCAACCTGTCAGCCGACCTCGAGTCTCGCATCTGTATCGTATGTGTCCTGGTCCAAACCCGCCTGATCAATAATATAGAGAGAAGCTGATCACCTAATCAATAAGAGTATCAAAACCGATCACCTGATCAATCACGAGACTTGTGATTTCTGTCAGGTGGGGGAGAATGGCGCTGGGAAGTCCACCATCCTGAAGCTGCTGATGGGCGAGCTGACGCCAGTCAGCGGCGTCCGCCAAGCGCACCGGTAGGACGAGCGGTGACCAATCAGAGCGCAGGGATTCCCTGGAGGCCTTCTATAATCTGATGTCTCCTCAGGAACCTGAAGATCGGCTACTTCAGCCAGCACCACGTGGACCAGCTGGACCTGAACGTCTGCTCAGTGGAGCTGCTCCTCAACAGGTTCCCCGGTAACCACAGCTCTGTGATGTCATCAGGGGGCGTGTCCCAGCGTAGCACGTCTGGCCGTGAACCTCCACTTCTCTCATTGGCTGTTTTTGGGCCGCAGGTCGGACAGAGGAGGAATACCGGCACCAACTGGGGGGGTACGGCATCACCGGGGAGCTGGCCATGCGGCCGGTCGCCAGCCTGTCGGGGGGGCAGAAGAGCCGCGTGGCCTTCGCCCAGATGACCATGCCCTGGTGAGAACAGTACTGGAACGTCACCAGTACAGTACCGGAATGATGGTGATGATGATGATGATGATGGTGATGATGGTGGTGGTGATGATGAGGACAATGAAGATGACGATGGTGACGGTGGTGATGATGTCGTCCGTCTGTCCTGCAGTCCTAACTTCTACGTCCTGGACGAGCCGACCAATCACCTGGACATGGAGACCATCGAGGCTCTGGCTAAAGCTCTCCACAAGTTTAAGGTGGGTTTGGTCACGTGACACCTGCGCTGATGTGTGATTGGTTGTCCTGTGGTCCTCTTCCCCCCGGCGTCAAGCGACGCCCTCCTCCAGTAGGTGCTAACGCTAGCTGCTGTGTACGTAGCCCCTCGTCAGCGTCAGCCGTCCTGTTGTTAGGGCTCCTCCTCCTCATGCCTTGAGCACCAATGGGCTGCTGTGGTTCTTTCAGGGCGGGGTCGTGCTGGTGTCACATGATGAGCGCCTCATCCGGCTGGTGTGTAAGGAGCTGTGGGTGTGTGAGGGGGGGAAGGTGCGGCGCATCGACGGCGGCTTCGACGAGTACCGGGACATCCTGCACGAGCAGTTCAAGAAGGAGGGCTACCTGTGAGACTGCCCACCGCAGCCAGGCTCCGCCCACCACTGACAGACTCCACCCCTCCATCACAAACCCGTCACAGCAGCCCGGAGGATGCTTTCTTCTCTGCTCCAGGTGAAGAGCTTCTGCAAGCCGATTGGTTGTTCACTCGGTGGGGCCACGGGGAACCTGGGAGGAGTAGGAGGAGCTACCAGTGATTGGACCGCAGAACCGGAAGTCCGTCGAGCGTCTGGTGGCGTTCCTGTCACCAAATGCTCGAGCTTTATCGCTTTTTAAAGACTTGACTGTTCAGAGATGAAATAAAGACCATCATGCCACGCCTCCTGTTGTTACTGTTCTACAGGTAGTACCCTCAGGCCACGCCTCCTGTTCTACAGGTAGAACCCTCATGACATCACATTGTTGACAGCGTCAGGTGCGTTGTGGTATAAAACCCTCTCAGGTAATGGTTCTAAAATGCGGGTGATGTTGTTGGTGCTGTAATCTGGTTCGAGTGACTGTGCTGCAGTACCTTTCCACACCACTGGGGGCAGCAGGTAAGGACAGGTGATGCTGGAGAAGAACCTGGACAAACTTGTTCCCTGATGAACCTGAGTGGAGATAAAAACGCAAGAGACTGAGAACCGTCTGTCGTTAGCGCTCACTCTCCCAGCGGGGTCAGGGGTCACAGCAGATCACGAAACATGTCTCCAAACCTAACGCCATCAGTTCACCACCAGAAAGCAGAATACTGTATTATTTTAGTCTGATAGAACCTCAGAAAGGTGGATGAACGACCCTCAACGGAAACGTCCCACGCTGTGGCCGAGTCCTGAATGCAGCCTGATGCTGGACCCTGATGAGCAGACACACCTGAGGGGGCTACCCCAGCCTGAGCGCCGTGTCAAAGGGTCTCCACAGACCCACGGTCCTCAGTGTGGAGCCCGTGAGTGCCCCCTAGTGTGGTGACGTGAGCCGCTGAGCGCCCCCTAGTGACGTGAAGCTGCCACATACACACCACCCGTCAGAAATCAGGACTGAACCGGTTCGCGTTGCGTCGCGGTCCGCCGGACAGACGCCCTGTTCTCCTGCAGAACCCAGCAACCTGTTCTGATTGGTTGGTGGGTTTAGATCCAATGACTGAAGGAGTCACTGACCGTCAATCAGCGAGTTGTGATCCCAGATCGAACCCGAACCCTGAACGAACCAGCGGAACTAAGAGGTGAGAGCTGTGTGTGTGTGTGTGTGTGTGTGTGTGTGTGTGTGTGTGTGTGTGTGTGTGTGTGTGTGTGTGTCGGGGCTGTGTGTACTACCGGTCCGGTAAAATTAGAGATCGATGTCGTGATCAAGTGGATCGATCAGGACTGGGATTGACCTTCAGGGTTCGGACCGGTCTGGGGTTCCGGTTCGGTCTCCCTGGAGGGGTGGCCTCGATTCTCACGTCTCACGTTTTTGTCATGTTTTGGTCACGTGTTCTGTTCGAAGTTCGTTTGTTTTTTGAGCTTTTCACCGCTGGTGACGTCATGGGGCGTGTCACACTGCGACAACACTCCTGCCTGGCAGTTCAAAACTCAGCATCCTTCTACCAATATATTCACTATCTCTCCTCTGGACATGTCCAAACCATCTCAGTCTGGCCTCTCTGACTTTATCTCCAAAACCTCTAACATGTGCTGTCCCTCTGATGTACTCATTCCTGATCCTATCCTTCCTGGTCACTCCCAGAGAGAACCTCAGCATCTTCATCTCTGCTACCTCCAGCTCTGTCTCCTGTCTTTTCCTCAGTGACACTGTCTCTAGACCAAACAACATCGCTGGTCTCACCACAGTTTTGGACACCTTTCCTTTCATTTTAGCTGAAACTCTTCTATCACACATCACACCTGACACTTTCCTCCACCCGTTCCATCCTGCCTGGACACGTTTCTTCACCTCTTTTCCCCACTCTCCATTGCTCTGGACTGTTGACCCTAAGTACTTCAAATCCTCCACCTTCTTGATCTCTTCTCCCTGTAACCTCACTCTTCCACTTGGGTCCCTCTCATTCACACACATGTACTCTGTCTTACTGCGGCTAACCTTCATCCCTCTCCTTTCCAGGACAAACCTCCACCTCTCTAACTTCTCCTCCACCTCTTCCCTGCTCTCACTGCTGATCACAATGTCATCTGCAAACATCATAGTCCATGGAGATTCCTGTCTAACCTCGTCTGTCAGCCTGTCCATCACCATAGCGAACAAGAAGGGGCTCAGAGCTGATCCCTGATGCAGTCCCACCTCCACCTTGAACTCCTCTGTCACACCTACAGCACACCTCACCACTGTCTTACAGTCCTCATACATGTCCTGCACCGCTCTAACATACTTCTCTGACACTCCAGACTTCCTCATACAATACCACAGTTCCTCTCTGGGCACCCTGTCATAAGCTTTCTCCAGATCCACAAAAACACAACGCAGCTCCGTCTGGCCTTCTCTGTACTTCTCTATCAACATCCTCAAAGCAAATACTGCATCTGTAGTACTCTTTTTTGGCATGAAACCATACTGCTGTTCACAAATGTTCACTTCTGCCCTTAGTCTAGCTTCCACTACTCTTTCCCATAACTTCATTGTATGGCTCATCAGCTTTATTCCTCTGTAGTTGCCACAACTCTGCACATCTCCCTTGTTCTTAAAAATGGGCACCAGCACACTTCTCCTCCACTCCTCAGGCATCTTCTCACTATCTAAGATCCTGTTGAACAACCCAGTCAGAAACTCTACTGCCACCTCTCCTAGACACTTCCAAACCTCTACAGGTATATCATCAGGACCGACTGCCGTTCCATTCTTCATCCTCTTCAGTGCCCTCCTCACTTCATCCTGACTAATCTTTGCTACATCCTGGTCCACAACAGTCACCTCTTCTAGTCTTTGTTCTCTTTCATTTTCCACGTTCATCAACTCTTCAAAGTACTCTTTCCATCTTCCCATCACACTGCTGGCACCTGTCAATAGACTTCCATCCCTATCCTTAATCACCCTAACCTGCTGCACGTCCTTCCCATCTCTATCTCTGTCTTGGCAGCCTGTATAGATCAGTCTCTCCCTCCTTACTGTCCAACCTAGCATACAAGTCATCATAAGCACCTTGTTTGGCCTTTGCTACCTCTACCTTCACCTTACGCTGTATCTCCCTGTACTCCTGTCTACTCTCCTCAGTCCTCTCAGTGTCCCACTTCTTCTTAGCTAACCTCTTTCTTTTGTATACACTCCTGTACCTCCTCATTCCACCACCAAGTCTCCTTATCTACTTTCCTTCCAGATGACACACCAAATACTCTCCTACCTGTCTCCCTGATCACATTAGCTGTAGTTATCCAGTCATCTGGAAGCACCTCCTGACCACCCAGAGCCTGTCTTAACTCCTTCCTAAAAGTCATGCAACACTCTTCCTTTTTTATCTTCCACCATTTCGTCCTCTGCTCTGCCTTTGCCCTCTTCATCTTCCTCACCACCAGAGTCATCCTACACACCACCATCCTATGCTGTTTGGCTACACTCTCACCTACCACTACTTTACAGTCACTGATCTCCTTCAGGTTACACCATCTACACAAGATGTAGTCTACCTGTGTGCTCCTACCACCACTCTTATAGGTCACCCTATGTTCCTGCTTCTTGTGGAAGAAAGTATTCACTACAGCCATTTCCATCCTTTTTGCAAAGTCAACTACCATCTGTCCTTCTGCGTTCCTCTCCTGGATACCAAACCTGCCCATCACCTCCTCATCACCTCTGTTTCCTGCACCAACATGTCCATTGAAGTCTGCACCGATGACAACTCTCTCACTTCTAGGTATGCTCTGCATCACTTCATCAAAGTCCAACCAGAATTTCTCCTTCTCCTCCAGCTCACATCCTACCTGTGGGGCATACCCACTAACAACATTGAACATCACACCTTCTATTTCTAGCTTCAGACTCATCACTCTATCCGACACTCTTTTTACCTTCAGGACGTTCCTAACAAACTCCTCCTTCAAGATAACTCCTACTCCATTTCTCTTCCCATCTACACCATGATAGAACAACTTGAACCCTGCTCCTAAACTTCTAGCCTTGCTACCTTTCCACCTGGTCTCCTGGACACACAGTATGTCTACCTTCCTCCTCTGCATCATGTCGTCCAACTTTCTACCTTTTCCTGTCATAGTTCCAACATTCAACGTCCCTACTCTTAGTCCTATACTCTTGGCGCTCCTCTTCTCTTTCTTCGTGCGAACGCACTTTCCTCCTCTCCTTCTTCGACCAACAGTAATCCAATTTCCACCGGCGCCCTGTAGGTCAACAGCGCCGATGGCGGTCGTTGTTAACCCGGGCCTCGACCGATCTGGTATGGAAGTCATATGTTTGATTCGCATCTTTGATTTGGCAAAAGTTTTACGCCGGATGCCCTTCCTGACGCAACCCTCTGTATTTATCCGGGCTTGGGACCGGCACAATAAGACACTGGCTTGTGCCCTCTTGCGGCTACATTTATATATATACATATACATATATATACATGTATATACACAGTGTGTATATATATGTTTAAACATATATACAGTACTTATACTGTATACTGTGTGTATATGTATATATATTATATATATCCAGTTGTACGGTATTATACGGTATTATACTGTGTTTATACAGTGTTACACTGTGTGTGTGTGCGTGTACACACTATTACCAGTGGTCTTCACTCACCTGTCATGACTCACACACGTTATACCTGAGACAATGCAGTGCGACAGGTATGGTTGTCGTGGTAACCACCAAACCCAGACTGGTCATCAGACGGCAGGTGGAGAGGCGTGATTGGTCCCCGTGGCAGCGGCCCCGACGCCTTGGCTGGATGCAGCCGTGGAAACCCACTTGCTGTGTGGATGCCCCCTGGAGTCTGGAGGCCTGCACAAGGGGGCCCACCACCTGACCACGCCCCCTCAGGTGGCCCACTTCCTGACCCCGCCCCCTCAGGTAGCCCACCACCCCGTGGCGTTCCCATACACTTCCTGTCTCTGATAGTGATCCCTCGTTACTCATGGTTAATGCGTTCCAGGAAAACCCGTGAAAAACAAAATTCTGCAATATAGGGACGAACTATCTTATTTATGGTAATTTAAACGTGTGTGAACCCCCCCATACTGACATTAAACCACCTTCCATCTGTATTACCTTTAAAACACTGATACTGTTTAAAGCACTTTACGATTAAAGAAAAGTGTTTTTCTTTAATAGTGCATTTTCTATTTAAGTGTTTTTTTAATACACAGAAGTTCACTGCAGTGAACGCAGCACACACATGGATGCCATCAGCCAATAGCATGCGCCTACGGTATCACGTGACTACCTCCTAAAAATGATTGTTTTGGCAATATAGTGTGTGTGTATGTGTGTATGTATGTGTGTGTATGTGTGTACGTTTTACAACTTTTAGCATCTTCCTGGGGTTAGTTAGGTTAGGGTTTTAGGGTTACCAGTAGTTCTGGACCACCACTTGACCCGGACAGCCTATGCTCGGTGCCGCCCTGCAGGTGCAGGCCGGCGGCTGATGGCAGTCTCTCAGGTGTCATGGACTGTTCCTCAGTGGTCTGGACCCGGCCCTGAACCCGGGCGTCCTCTCCAGCCGGAACATCACGCTCATCGTGAACGCCAGCGGGCTTGAGGACGTGTCCTACCCCCCGATGGACAACCTGCGTGTCCTCCACGTCCCTATCCAGGACCAACCCCACGCCCTCCTGAGACTCTACTTCCATTCAGTGGCTGAGGAGATCCACCACAACCGACCCGGGGGAACGCTGGTGCACTGTGCTTCTGGCCGGAGCCGGTCCCCTGCCCTGGTCATGGCCTACCTGATGAGGTAGGCCCCCGTCGCCCTGACCCTAACCATCTGCACCTGTGTCTGCTGACTTCACCCCACCACCTCCCGCCCCGCATCCTGTTCCAGGTGTGAAGGTCTCAGCCTCCGTCAGGCTCACCAGCTGGTTCTGGAGCGTCGGCCGTTCATCAGACCCAACGCCGGCTTCTGGAGGCAGCTGATTGGCTACGAGAACGCTCTGTTCAGCAGGAACTCCATCAGGATGGTAGCAACATCCGCCGGAGTCCTGCCTGAAGCTGTGGACACCCTGCACGACGCGCCGGCGTACTGCATCAACGTGTGAGGGGCCTCCTCCTGTCCCCCTTCCTGTGGAAACCAACCTTCAAACAACCATCACAGCCCTTAGGAGCCCACCATAAGATACAACCAATGAAAACACAGCAACATTTATTGTGACAGAAGCAGGAAGTGCTAGTAGAGAAGCACCGTGGTGACATGATGTCATCGATCACATGATTAGAGAAAACTCTGGGAATCAATCAGGCCAGATATTCTGAAAGACGTGGACCTGAAGGCGGTCCTGATGTCAGTACTGGGGTCTGTACTGGTGTCAGTAGTCGTGTCGGTACCGGTGTCAGTCGTCGTGTCGGTACGGGGGTCTGTACTGGTGTCGGTAGTCGTGTCGGTACGGGGGTCTGTACTGGGGTGAGTACTGGTGTCGGTAATGGTGTCGGTACTCGTGTGGGTACTGGTGTTGGTACTTGTGTCGGTACTGGTGTGGGTACTGGTGTCAGTACTGGAAGCTTCTCTTGGTCTGGATGTCGTCCAGAATCTGCTGCAGCTCCTCGTCTTCAAAGCGGCCCTCCAGACTGGAAACACAGAGAGTCAGTGTTAGCCTCCGGGCCCGTCCTCCGGGCCCTCTAGCAGCACCAGACCTCCACCCTGTGGTGACGCCGGCCCCCTGTAGGGGTTGCATTTAATTGGGATCAGGATGACACCAGAGACACTCTGGAGCGGGACAGAACCAGCAGCTGGTACAGAGAACGTCTGCTGGTTCTCCAGGTTCCACTCCACGGTGGAATTCACCAGATCCACTATTGCTGACACAGCAGACTGACCCCACCCTGTCATCAACAGAATGAATAAACAACTGGACCATCAGAAGCTGTCTGTG
Source organism: Antennarius maculatus (assembly GCA_013358685.1). Classification (NCBI taxonomy): domain Eukaryota; kingdom Metazoa; phylum Chordata; class Actinopteri; order Lophiiformes; family Antennariidae; genus Antennarius; species Antennarius maculatus. The sequence goes on along the minus strand of JABVMC010000047.1, from coordinate 92,527 downwards.
TGCTGTGTTCTAGAGGAACCCTCCGCTCACACGTTGGAGGTTCCACAACCAAAGACACCGTACTGCTGACTCAGCGTTTCACACATATGGTTTCCACAGTTTGGGAGTGAAGACCTGGTGTCTGCAGAGGGTCCGGTCTGTGTTCTGCTCCCCATGACTAAAGAATAGAAGAGCAGGTGGTGGGTTCAGTGTTTACGGGCAGAACATTCTGGGGGTCTAGAAAGTTCTGTCACAACGCTCTGAAGCCACTGGCAGTCAATGGGTTAACAGTAGAATACTGAATTACTAGAAGTAATGGAACCGAAATCAGTGGAGACAACAATCACAGACAGGAGGTAGTGAAAGCTGTGGTTCCCGACTATCATCACGGACATTTCATTCATTAAAAACCAGTTCTGATTAATTCATGTCTTCATCTGCTATGAAACACACACACACACACACGCGCGCAGGCACACGCACACAACCTTAGCCTGAACATGAAACTCACCTCAGGGATGACCACGCCTTTTTCCGGATTAACATGTCAATCAATCAATTGGATACGTCAATCACTCGGGGAGTTACGTCACTGACGGCGCTGTCAGGAATCAATTGGTTCTGATTCTGTCCAGCCAAGAATCCAGAAGATTCCAAATATTTATTTTTAGTGCCAAGTGAAGAATGTGTAAGAAAAATACAGCCAATGTCAAAGGTACTAAGGTAGAGTGAGCTGCACAAGGAATCACGTCCTCTTCATTCTGGAGCTTGAAAACTTAACAACTGATCTGGGGGGGCATCATCTGGAGGTTGAGATGCTAGCAGTCGGTACACTCTCTCCATGTTTAGCAGAGCAGACGGAGGAGCTCCAGTCCCTTCATCAGCGTGTGGTCCACGGTTTTCTCTTTACTCCGTGGTGATCGCTCCTCTAAACCAGTCGGTTTCTGTCCTCCTCGTGTGTCCTGTCGTGACTTGGTGGTGATCGCTCCTCTAAACCAGTCGGTTTCTGTCCTCCTCGTGTGTCCTGTCGTGACTTGGTGGTGATCGCTCCTCTAAACCAGTCGGTTTCTGTCCTCCTCGTGTGTCCTGTCGTGACTTGGTGGTGATCGCTCCTCTAAACCAGTCGGTTTTGGGTCCATTTTGGTTTCACGAGTTCAGCTAACATCCGCTGTCTGGGTGTGAGCCTTGGCCGTGGTGATTCCGTTCTACACTTCCTCTCTTGTGCCCCTCAGTCCCGTGGTTTCTTCAGGAAGAGGGCATGGCCGGGGTCATGGCTCAGTCTTCCTTCACGAGCTAGTAGCATTAGCCTCCTCGATGTTGCTAATGCTACTAGTTCGTGTGGACGTTCCTGCCCCGTTCTGGCGGATCTGCTGGTCGTGTCATCAACGCTCGTTTCCTGTCAGAGTGGAGTTGGTGCAGCTATGTTTGTTCTGTTGGGAGCCGGGCTCTCTGCTGCCCCCCCCGGCAGGGCGACCAGTCTGGGACACATTTGTTTTTATCTCACAGTTGGAGTTTGGATGTGTTCTTATGTTATTATAGTTATGTTGTGTCAGTGAAACGAATAAAATACTTCATTACCATAGTGTTCATTAGTGTCCTGGTGTGTTTTTGTGTTTTCACTCCAGTTTGTTCTCAGATATTCAAAGACAATCCAAATTATGTACAAATAATGTCCAAGCAGCCAAAATGACGGCCATGGTAGTTCTAGTGTTGAACCCCCCACCTGGTTTACAGGAGGTCAAAGATTCAATCCCAACCCCGTCTCAGAACCAGGACACAGGTTCTGTCCTGGTTCTGATCCGTCACTCTGGACCCGACTGTCTTTAGAGTGATTGACCTGGGGGGCCTCAGTGGGACTGACCCAGGGGGGCCTCAAAGCAACTGACCCGGGGGGGCCTTAGGGTGACTGACCTGGGGATCAGGGCCTTGGCCTCCTCGGCGGCCTCAGGACACAGGTTGGCCAGACTCGCCAGCTCGAACTTGTGGAGCTTCTTCTGCAGCAGGAGGCTGGAGGCAGAAGCACAGCGGTCATGTGACCGGACCAGAAGCCCCAGCTGAGCCGTGGACGGCGCGGCGCTCACCTGCGGACGGCCGTGATGGTCTCCCGGTTCTTGAAGCGGCTGAAGCGGGCAGTGTAGTTCAGCGTCTTCATGAAGACCTCAGACAGCTCCTGCTCGTCCTCGGCGCTCTCGTTCTGCTGTTTCCGGTGCTCCAGCAGCATGTGGACCTCAGAGTTCAGCAGCGTCTCTGCGCTCTCAAACTCTACAGGGACAAGGCAGCCATGTTTGTAGTTCTCTGGACTCACTCATCCCCCTACGCTCAGGCCTTCCACTGCTCACACAGTTCACTGCACTAACTAGTCTCACAAAGAGTGAGTTACCCTGCACCAACTTCTTGTCCTCCTTTGGGCTTTTCCCTTGAGGGGTCTCCACAGCCAATCAGTGTCCTCCATCTAACCCTGTCTTCTGCATCCTCTTCTCTCACACCAACTACCTTCATGTCCTCTTTCACTACATCCATAAACCTCCTCTTTGGTCTTCCTCTAGGCCTCCTGCCTGGCAGTTCAAAACTCAGCATCCTTCTACCAATATATTCACTATCTCTCCTCTGGACATGTCCAAACCATCTCAGTCTGGCCTCTCTGACTTTATCTCCAAAACCTCTAACATGTGCTGTCCCTCTGATGTACTCATTCCTGATCCTATCCTTCCTGGTCACTCCCAGAGAGAACCTCAGCATCTTCATCTCTGCTACCTCCAGCTCTGTCTCCTGTCTTTTCCTCAGTGACACTGTCTCTAGACCAAACAACATCGCTGGTCTCACCACAGTTTTGGACACCTTTCCTTTCATTTTAGCTGAAACTCTTCTATCACACATCACACCTGACACTTTCCTCCACCCGTTCCATCCTGCCTGGACACGTTTCTTCACCTCTTTTCCCCACTCTCCATTGCTCTGGACTGTTGACCCTAAGTACTTCAAATCCTCCACCTTCTTGATCTCTTCTCCCTGTAACCTCACTCTTCCACTTGGGTCCCTCTCATTCACACACATGTACTCTGTCTTACTGCGGCTAACCTTCATTCCTCTCCTTTCCAGGACAAACCTCCACCTCTCTAGCTTCTCCTCCACCTGTTCCCTGCTCTCACTGCAGATCACAATGTCATCTGCACTAACTAATCTCACAAAGAGCTAACCTGAACTAACTAGTCTCACAGTGACCCGTTTGGGTTAGAACAGGATCTTTTAGACCCGGTTTCATGTCCATCAATGACTTCAGGCAGACGTTTCGAACACACACACACACACACACACACACACACACACACACACACACACACACACACACACACGTGTCTGTGGGGGTTCACCGACCTTTAGGAAACACGAGCTGTGACGCGTCCTCCTCAACATCACCGACCTGAGCAGCGACCACTCCGCCTCCAGACGCCATGGCGGCTAACGGCTAACAGGAAGCTAGCAGGAGCTAAAAGGAAGGTAACAGGAGCTAAAAGGCGCTAAGCTAAAAGGAAGCTTACAGGAGACACACAACGAAAGACTAGCAAAACAACACAACCGGAAGCAGATCCGGCGCGAAACGGGGACCGGTCTCCCAACAAAACACTGAAGTTCCGCTCCAACCCCGGGAGCGGATTTAAACACGAAAACACAAAGATCACTTCCGGGTTGTATTAGAATCCCTTCCGGTAACATAAAGGTACGGGGTTTTTTGAGCAATACAATTTAAAGTACACACAACAACAACAATAATAATAATAATAAATAACTTTGAGTAATTTATTCATCCATTCATCTTATACTTCAATTTTATACTGTTTATATTTTTATTTTATTTTATACTGTTTATATTTTTGTTTTATACTGTTTATATTTTAGTTATAGTTTAGTATATAAGTCCTGTTAATGCTGCATGTGTCTGTTAGTATAGTGTATGTCTTGTGGTTTGTCCTGTGATGTCAGTGTTTCTTTTTCTCCTGGTGTTTATCCAGTATTTATTCATTATGTAATGCCTGAGCAGTGGATATGTACAATTTCCTCCGGGATTAATAAAGTATATATATATCTAGCTATCTATCTACATGCTTCATCCGCTGTCGTGGGTCACGGGGAGCTGGAGCCTAAGTAAATTAAATATTAATTAAATGACTCAAATTACTTTGAGTCATTATAAATTTTTATTTTTTTGGTATCAGCACATTAAAAATTTAAAGAAATTTATTCACATGGGAAGTCTGCCCCAAGAAATATGGATTTTTATTTGAGAATTTGGATTTAAGAATTTACAGTTTACAGGAATACAGGAATGATCACAGACGACAGAAAACAGAAGTTTTTCTTTTCAAAATGAATGAATCCAAACAACACATCTTTCTAACAAGCTGAAAAGACAGGACAACTATGAACACCGACCACTCTAACAATCTCCACAGTGTTAAGTGTGCACACAAGTCCAAAATAAGTGAACCAGTTTACTTCTGAATTTGGCTCATTGGAGATTGGAGACAATGGTGATGGACGGATTGGAGGCAAGGAGAAAAGAGGAAGACCAGAGAAGAGGGATGGGTGTAATGAGGAAGACGTGAGGCCAGTTGGTGTTAGAGAGGATGAAAATAGAATGACATGGAGAAACAATTTTCTAATGAACTGACGGTGAAGAATCATGAGAATGAAAGCATCATAACAGTTCCTCACCAGACACACACACACACACACATCCTAACGTATTGTTTGTTGTTGTTTACTTGCGTTCCTCACTAATTGCCCCTGCTGGTGTCGTCAGCTCCGTCCGCTGAGGCTTCTCTCCTGCTGGACACTCAGGAGGCTGAAGCTGCTTTCACCAACAACCCATTAGGTGTTTGCTCAGGGGATTGTGGGTAATCCTCAGTGGCCGTGCTTAATGAGCTGTTTGTGCTCCTGTGTTGTTTGTGGACCTTCTGCATCCAGTGACCTCAGCTCTCCTCTGAGTGTCCTGACTCCACACCGCTGACCACCGCTTCCTGTTGGCCACGCAGCAGAGAACTGTTGGTACGGGGGTTCAGGGGGTCCTGAGCTGGATGGGGACTGTCTGTAATGGTTAGGTCACCAACGCAAAAAGAGTTAGGGTAACGGTTAAGGTTAGGTTACCGACCCAAAAAGAGTTAGGGTAACGGTTAAGGTTAGGTTACCGACCCGAAAAGAGTTAGGGTAACGGTTAAGATTAGGTTACCGACCCGAAAAGAGTTAGGGTAACGGTTAAGGTTAGGTTACCGACCCGAAAAGAGTTAGGGTAACGGTTAAGGTTAGGTTACCGACCCAAAAAGAGTTAGGGTAACGGTTAAGGTTAGGTTACCGACCCGAAAAGAGTTAGGGTAACGGTTAAGGTTAGGTTACCGACCCGAAAAGAGTTAGGGTAACGGTTAAGGTTAGGTTACCGACCCGAAAAGAGTTAGGGTAACGGTTAAGGTTACGTTACTAACCCGATAACAGTTCGGGCAGGATGTCAAAGTCAAACACAAAGACGGCCAGAAAACCAAATGAGCCTCAAGCCGAGGGCCTGACTGGTTCAATGTTTATTAAAACAGACTGAAATGACTGCACAGAGCCTATTGAACCAAGACCTGACAGTGTATATTATTTAATGATTACACGAATAATCAATATTTTCTGATGGTTCTGTCATTTCAATTGAAAACATTTTGCAACAGGTAAACAGACAAAAATGAACTTCCTTCCAAGAACGATCACGTCTGTCTCAGAGACGTGATGGGCCTCTTAGGTTATGTTCTTTCAGACTGTCTCCACACACACACACACACACACAGGTTTGTCTTTCACCTCTGTCAACATGACCTCTGACCCCCCAAGGCCTGAAACCCCCTGCTCTCAGCTCCATCTTCTGTTTAGACATTTTGAGGAGGGGGGAGCTGAAAGTTAACCTCTGCTCTGAAGGATGATGACTAATGAAACCGAGGCCTGCAGGGCCTTTGCAGGCTACCGTTGCATTGGGGGGAATGTAGTGTTGGTGCAGGCAAAACCAGCAGGCGACCATGGCCTGAAGGCCGGTTCTAATTGTAATTAAATAACATCAAGGGGGCCATAGATAATTCATTTGCGGACCAGATTTGGCCCCCGGGCCTTGACTTTGACATATGTGAATTAGGGTTAGGTGTTAAGGGTTAGGATTAGGGGTTAAGGGTTAGGGTTAGGATTAGGGCTTAGTATTACGATTAGGGGTTAGGGTTAGGTTAGATTAGGTTAAGGTTAGAGGTCCTGTGAGGTTAAGGTTAGGGTTAGGGTTAGGGTTAAGGTTAGGTTAGGTTAGGGTTAGGGTCAGGGTTAGGGGTAGGGTTAGGGGTTAAGGGTAAGGGGTTAGGGTTAGGTTAGGGTTAGGTAAGGGTTAGAGTTAGGGTTAGGTTAGGTTAGGGTTAGGTAAGGGTTAGAGTTAGGTTAATGTTAGGGTTAGGTTAGGGTTATGTTAGGTTAGGGTTAGGGTTAGGTTAGGGTTAGGTTAGGTTAGGGTTAGGTTAGGGTTAGGGTTAGGTTAGGTTAATGTTAGGGTTAGGTTAGGGTTAGGTTAGGTTAAAGTTAGGGTTAGGTTAGGGTTAGGTTAGGGTTAGGTTAGGTTAGGATTAGGATTAGGTTAAGGTTAGGTTATAGGGTTAGGTTAGGGTTAGGTTAGGTTAGGGTTAGGTTAGGGTTAGGTTAAAGTTAGGGTTAGGTTAGGGTTAGGTTAGGGTTAGGTTAGGTTAAAGTTAGGGTTAGGTTAGGGTTAGGTTAGGGTTAGGTTAGGGTTAGGTTAGGTTAAAGTTAGGGTTTAGGTTAGGGTTGGTCCTGTGCTGTCCGGTGACGTCAGGAGCCCAGAGGAGCTCCAGATGCTCTTAAGAGCAGCTTCTCCTCAGCGACCAGAGACGAGGAGGAGGAGACCTCCGCGTCCACATGGAGCTGTGAGCGGCTGAGGCGCTGGAACCTGTGGCCCCACTGCAGCCATGAACGGCTCGGACCCCGCCCGGCCCATCGTCTTCACCATCTACTCGGCTCTGGGTCTGCACAAACTGGGCCTGGCTGCCTGCTTCCTCCTGCTGTACGTGTCAGGCGTGTGTGTGAACCTGCTGCTGGTGGTGGTGGTGTGCGCGGAGCCGCACCTGCACCGGCCCATGTACGTCCTGCTGGTCAACCTGGCTCTGTGCGGCGTGATGGGCAGCTCCTCCGTCTGCCCCAACATCATCAAACACCTGGTGAGCAGCCGGCAGGAGGCGTCTCTGCAGGCGTGTCTCACGCAGGTGTTCTTCACCAACGTGTATGGCACCTCCATCTTCTGCCTACTGGCCCTGATGGCGTACGACCGCTACGTGTCCATCTGCAAGCCCCTCCTCTACCACGCCATCATGACGCCTGCCCGGCTGCGCGGGATGCTGCTGGCACTCTACTTCATCCTCAGCCTGTTCTCCGCCCTGCAGGTGTACCTGACCTCCAGCCTGCGCCTGTGCAGACGGGCGGTGGACAAGCTGCTGTGCGACAGCCTGGTGATTGCCAACCTGGCGTGCACCAGGACCACGGTGGTGAGCGCCTACGGGCTGAGCTGCGCCGTGGGCTTCATCGTGTTCCCCTGCCTGCTGGTCATCCTGTCCTACTTCCACATCTTCTCCGTGACCCTGAAGTCGCCCCGGGCATCCCAGAGGAGGGCGCTGCAGACCTGCACCCCCCACCTGCTCACCTTCATCAACTTCACCGTGGCAACCCTGTTTGGCGTGATTTACAACCGGATGAACAACAATGTTCCCAACTCCATCAACGTCTTCCTATGCTTGAGCTTCTTTGTCTTCCCTCCTCTGCTGCATCCCATAATTTATGGCATCAAAATGCAGGAGATTCAGAAAAGCATGATCAGAATGATGAAGGGCAGAATGATGATCTAAAACCAGAACCAGTGGCTAAATAAAAACCACCTGATGAGCCGTCGTCGCCTTTGTTCATAGTTCACACACACACACACACACACACACACACACACACACACACACACACACACACATACACACACTGCTTGTGATATCAGACAGCATTTAATGGTGTAAGAATGTTTCTTTGCAGGTGGTTAAAAGTCAAATGTGTGACGTCTCCTTGTTCGTCACACCTGACAGGTGTGTCACACCAGCATCAGGTGTTTGAAAAACAACATTAACATTACTATTTTGATTGACAGTCAAATTAATTATCTTTACAACATCAACTCCATTTAGAGTCACCATTTCTCCCATAATGCACAGGGTTTGTGGGGGAGCTGATGGACCCCAAAAAGCCTCAGGGAGAACACTGTGTGGCAGCAGCGCTAACAGTGTTAGCAGTACCACCAGAGCTAACAGTGTTAGCAGCATGGACACAGCTAGCAGTGTTACCACCAGAGCTAAATGTTAGCAGTACCACCAGAGCTAAGTGTTAGCAGTACCACCAGAGCTAACAGTGTTAGCAGCAGTGCTAACAGTGTTAGCAGCGATGCTTGTGTAACAGACCTGAACCGGCCCGTTACATTTCTGATGGCGGTGATGACTTTGTTACTGATGGCTGAAGGAGACGTGGAGCAGATGTGTTTTTATTTCTGTAACACAAAAGGTGGGGCACATCATGAGGACTGGGGTAACACTGGAATGCCCCTCCCTCCACACCTCCAGCACCAGGATGCCAATAACAATAAAATAATGACATTCAACACAAACAGAAGTGGATCAGATTAAAAGAATAAAAATAAACAAATACAAAACATGTAAAACACTGAGCAGCTCTTTTTAAAGCTTGTCTTTTTCTATTTAAACAATCAGTAAAACACACCTGTAACACAAAAGGTGGGGTACATCATGAGGACTGGGGTAACACTGGCCTGCAAACCTCAGTGAGCCGTTAGTTCACCCTTAGCCTCTACTAATTAACATAAATGATATTGCTAATAAATAAATAACATTTACACACAGTAAGTGTGACAGTGAGCCTCTATTTACCACACAATCACACCCACTGTAGAAAACAATGAAAAATGAAGAAGATATTAACTAAAAGTTTCCTCAGAATTGAACCAGTGTGACTCACCCCTCCCTCCATGCCTGGTGTGTGCACCCCCAATAAGTGTCCCACCCAAACACATACGCACGGAACCAAAAACAACGGAAATATAAAATTTGGGGAAGTTCATTACAAACAAACAAACAACTACATATAAATATCTATATCTCTATATATATATCTATATATATATACTCAACAAATATACTGTATATAAATATATGTGAGACAAAACTGCACATTTCAGGGTGGCCTTTTATTGTGGGCAGGATAAGGTACACCTGTGCACTAATCATGATGTCAGATCAGCATCTTGATGTGACACACCTGTGAGGTGGATGGATGATCTCAGCAAAGCAGAAGTGCTCACTATCACACATTTAGACAGATTTGTGAACAATGTTTGAGAGAAATGGTAATATTGTGTATCTGGAATGAATTATAGATCTTTAAGTCCATCTCATGAAAAATGGGAGCAAAAACAAAAGTGTTGCGTTTATATTTTTGTTGAGTGTATATATATATATATACATATATAAGTCTTTGACTTTGTATTAAATATGAATGTAGGCTCACAGGACCTACCAGTAACCTACCAGTAACTTACCAATAACCTACCAGTGACTGACCAGTAACCGACCAGTAACCTACCCGTAACCTACCAGTGTCTGATCAGTAACCTACCAGTAACCTAACAGTAACCGACCAGTGACCGACCAGTAACCTACCAGTGTCTGATCAGTAATCTACCAGTAACCGACCAGTGACCGACCAGTAACCTACCAGTAACCTATCAGTAACCGATCAGTAACCTACCAGTAACCTAACAGTAACCGACCAGTGACCGACCAGTAACCTACCAGTAACCTATCAGTAACCGATCAGTAACCTACCAGTAACTGACCAGTAACCTACTAGTAACCGACCAGTGACCAACCAGAAACCTAAAAAAGATTGAGGCCTGTTTATTGATTACCCCCCCATCTGTTTATTGACAAACCCATCCTGTCACATGGGGGGGTTCAGGTTTAGTCCCGTCTGAGGGGACCTGAACTCACCGCAGCTCATTCATTCATTCATTCACTCACTCATTCATTCTACATTAACCCCTCGTTTGTTCACGCTTCAAGACGCACGGCTTTACCTCAGCGTGGATTTTTATTGTGATTCTGTACGCGCATGCTATTGGCTGACAGCATCCGGAAGTACGAGACTCACGGAACGCAGGTGACCCTGAATACTGATGCGTTCAGGGTCACCTGGTACTGATGCATTCAGGGTCACCTGGTACTGATGCGTTCAGGGTCACCTGGTATTGATGCGTTCAGGGTCACCTGGTATTGATGCGTTCAGGGTCACCTGGTATTGATGCGTTCAGGGTCACCTGGTATTGATGCGTTCAGGGTCACCTGGTATTGATGCGTTCAGGGTCACCTGGTATTGATCCGTTCAGGGTCACCTGGTAATGATGCGTTCAGGGTCACCTGGTATTGATGCGTTCAGGGTCACCTGGTATTGATGCGTTCAGGGTCACCTGGTATTGATGCGTTCAGGGTCACCTGGTATTGATGCGTTCAGGGTCACCTGGTATTGATGCGTTCAGGGTCACCTGGTATTGATGCGTTCAGGGTCACCTGGTATTGATGCGTTCAGGGTCACCTGGTATTGATGCGTTCAGGGTCACCTGGTATTGATGCGTTCAGGGTCACCTGGTATTGATGCGTTCAGGGTCACCTGGTATTGATGCGTTCAGGGTCACCTGGTATTGATGCGTTCAGGGTTGACTCTGTGACTTCTTTAAACGTGTTTATGTCACACAGTCATATGTTCTACTGCTTCTGTTCTGTTGTCCTGACAACATGCAAATTAATTTGGACAGAATGTTGTTGGGTCACCAAAGGTCACTAAAGGTCACCAAAGGTCACTAAAGGTCAGGCTGATCATGCTATTTTCTGTTCATTCATTTATTGATGACAAACAAAAACATTTCTCATAAATTTGAGACATTCAGGCATCAGATGGTGTTCTAGGGCCCCCAGCAGACGGTGGTCTGGGGCCCCCAGGAGACGGTGTTCTAGGGCCCCCAGCAGACGGTGTTCTAGGGCCCCCAGCAGACGGTGTTCTAGGGGCCCCAGCAGACGGTGTTCTAGGGCCCCCAGCGGATGGTGGTCTGGGGCCCCCAGGAGACGGTGTTCTAGGGCCCCCAGCAGACGGTGTTCTAGGGGCCCCAGCAGACGGTGTTCTTAGATCCCAAGCAGACGGTGTTCTAGGGGCCCCCAGCAGACGGAGTTCAGGTGGCCCCCACCAGGGGGCACTCTGGGGCCGCCTCCAGAGGGCGCTCTAGGGGCCGGTGTTGACGGCGGAGCACAGCAGCAGGCCCCTCAGCACCAGGCGCACCTTGGACAGGTGCAGGCCGTACATCAGGGGCGTGAACAGCAGCTGGCAGGTGAGGAAGTAGACGGACAGCAGGATCTGTACCAGCGGCTCCTGACTCCCCACCTGGAAGCGACTCCCCAGGATCTCCAGACACACCCCCAGGCAGAAGTTGAGCAGCGAGGCCAGGTGCGGCGTGCAAGTGCTCAGCGCCTTCTGGCGCGTGTGCTGCGAGCCGCGGAAGCACACCTGGAGGATCTTCAGGTAGGTGTAGAGCACGAGCGCCAGCGGGCAGAGGGTGGTGAGGAAGGTGAGCAGCAGCCCGTAGGCGTTGTTGGCTCGCACGTCGTCGCACGACAGCTTGACGATGGAGAAGTTCATGCAGTACACCTTGTTGATGGTGTCACCGCACAGCCGCAGCGGCGCCGCCAGCGCGATCAGGACGCCGATGGCGCCAAACGAGTACGCCCAGGTGAAGGCAACCAGGCCACACACCGTCCGGCCCGTCATGCGGCGCCGGTACTGCAGGGGGCAGCAGATGGCCAGGTAGCGGTCGTAGGACATGACGGCCAGGTTGCAGAACTCGGCGCACACGTAGGAGTAAACCACGAACACCTGCAGGAAGCAGAGCGGCAGCGCCACCGTGTGGCTGTCCGACAGCAGCTGCAGCAGCAGGAAGGGCAGCAGCCCCGTGCCCCCCAGCAGCTCGTTCACAAACAGGTTGGCCAGGAACAGGTACATGGGGGCGTGCAGCCGCCGCTCCAGCGCGATGGCGGCGATCAGCAGCACGTTGGCCCCCACCACCACGCCGTAGAACAGCAGCACCAGCACGAAGAACACGTACCGCAGCGGCCCCACCTCCAGGTAGGCCGACAGGTGGATCACACTCACCTGGGTGGAGTTCAGCATCGCGATCCACCAATCACAGCTCAGGATGTCAGACAGAGGCCGTCAAGCCACAGAACCCAACAACCAATCAGAGCCCAGGACATCAAACAAAGGTCATTACATCACAGAACCCAAACAACCAATCACAAATCGATCACTGATTAAAGAACAATCACTGACCGTAGATCAACGGCCAATCACAGCTCAGGAGATCAAACAGAGATCGTTACGTCACTAATGACCAGTCACAAATCAGTGACAGATAATAGATCAATCACCAATCATAGATCAATGACAGATTGTGAACTGACAACTTATGACAACCGATTGTGAACGGCTGACCGTGAACGGCTGATGGTGAACGGCTGATGGTGAACAGCTGATGGTGAACGGCTGACCATGAACGGCTGACCGTGAACGGCTGATGGTGAACAGCTGATGGTGAACGGCTGACGGTGAACGGCTGACCGTGAACGGCTGACGGTGAACGGCTGACGGTGAACGGCTGACGGTGAACGGCTGACGGTGAACGGCTGACCGTGAACGGCTGACGGTGAACGGCTGACGGTGAACGGCTGACGGTGAACGGCTGACGGTGAACGGCTGACCGTGAACGGCTGACCGTGAACGGCTGATGGTGAACGGCTGACGGTGAACAGCTGATGCGTGTGTGTTCTGCTGCAGCTCGTCTCGTTGGTTCGCGGGCGGCGAACGCCAGTCGCCTCGCTGGGGCTGAACTCTGCCTTATGTTCAGAAACGAGGCGACGCCCACACACGTCTCCGAGGGAGGGGCTGCGTCCAACCGGGTGGGGGCCTGATGTAAAAGCCTTCATCCTGAAATGTTGGGCTGGCCAATCATTGTTATGACTGAATAAATGTTTCGAGGCCCCGCCTCCCAACACTGATGAGAACAAAGGGTGGAAAATGAACGTGTGTGTCACCTGAAAGCTGATTGGATGAGAGAAGGTCATGACCTCTGAGGACCAGCGCTGTTGGTCCATCAGCAGGTCACCAAAGACCAGTCCTGAACCCTCCTGGATCTCTGGACCAGATCAGGACTGAGTACTGATCCTGTTCATCCCACTGTTAGGGTTAAGGTCAGGTTAGAGTCAGGGTTTAGGGTTAGGGTCAGGTTAGGGTCAGGGTCAGGTTAGGATCAGGGTTTAAGGTTAAGGTCAGGTTAGGGTCAGGGTTTAAGGTTAAGGTCAGGTTAGGGTTAGAGTCAGGTTAGAATCAGGGTTTAAGGTTAAGGTCAGGTTAGGGTTAGAGTCAGGTTAGAATCAGGGTTTAAGGTTAAGGTCAGGTTAGGGTAAGGGTTTAAGGTTAAGGTCAGGTTAGGGTTAGAGTCAGGTTAGAATCAGGGTTTAAGGTTAAGGTCAGGTTAGGGTTAGAGTCAGGTTAGAATCAGGGTTTAAGGTTAAGGTCAGGTTAGGGTTAGGGTTTAGGTTTAAGGTCAGGTTAGGGTTAGGGTTTAGGTTTAAGGTCAGGTTAGGGTTAGGGTTTAGGTTTAAGGTCAGATTAGGGTTAGGGTTTAGGTTTAAGGTCAGGTCAGGGTTAGGGTTTAGGGTTAAGGTCATGTTAGGGTTAGGATTTTTAATTTATTTAATTCTTTAGTTTATTTTTTTGGACATGCTAATATAACAGACTTGACTCCTTCATCACATTTACAACATCAACAACAACATCAGAAAATAAAGGGCTGACGGGTAAAAGACATGAGGTTTGTGAAATTCCCCCAGAACCAACAAACATCTCTCTCATTTCAACATGTCGTCAAACAAACTCAAACATTAAATGTCTTCAACCAGTTCACACATTGACTTTTGACAGACGTTCATACTCTTATCCACTTCCAGATATTAGCCTCGTCGCAGATAGAACCTAGAGCAGAACCATGTTTACAGTCTTCCTGGAACAACAAGGTTTGTAACATCATAGATGTCAGACAGGAAGTTGACCTCACCAGTGTTCTCCACAAGAATTAACCCGTTTGTTACAGACACTTTAACAGTTACACATGCTGAAGTCTCAAACTTAATGTTATCCCTACAAACAGAAATCCATATTTTTGTTTTCATTAATCCAAGTTTCTGACATTGATGATGTTTAACTGTTTTTCTACTGTTCCATGTAATACTTCATGTGTCCACAAATGGTGTAGAGCTCCACTATTGGAGTGATTCTGTTGTACTGATCTTTGTTGGAGTAACAACTCTTTTCCATCTTTATTGCTCGTATTTCACCAACTCCTCTGCACTCCTGATCACCATTGTTTTCATCTGGTCTGGAGAAAGCCCCTTTGTTCAGATGAAGATTCTGCAGTTTTTGGTCCAGGTGTTGGTTCAGGTGTTGGTCCAGGTGTTGTCGATCAGCCCATTCTTCTTCAGTTGTCCAGCTTTTTTAGTGATATTAATAAAGTCCATCTATCTACCTGTCTGTCTGTCTGTCAGCACTGCAGGTGGTCTCCTACCTCCAGATGGTGATTGATAGCATGTCTCAATCTGGTCTGATCTATAGTTATCTCCAGATCCCTCAGTTGAGAACTCACTTGTTGCTCCAGAGTCTCGACATCAGCGCTGTGTTCAGTTCCCTCTCCTCCCGGACACAGCATGTGTTTAATTCCTCGGCTTGATTTTGATGCCAGTGATGATCTCTTCATTTATACAAATGCTTTGTTCCAAATCATCCATTTTTAGTTGTCCCTGTTCCAACACAACAGTGCGCCGGTCTTTTTCTGTCATATCTTTCCACGCTTTCTTCATTTCATTCCTCATTTCTTCCATGGCGTCTAGCACCGGTTTTGGTTTTGTTTCCAACTTCTCTTCCAACTTTTCTTCAAAGTCTTCAGTAAGGTCACTCATTAACTTTTCCATAGAAGGTAAGATCCGGTCTGTTCATACTCCTCCACTTTTCCTTTCCACTCGTCATTTTAATATTGCAAAGAGTCAGAGAGAGTTTGAGTTACAGTTAGAGAAAGACAAGAGGAGACAGAAGGTAGATGTCTGCTCCCATTGAGAGCTGGAAGTGAGGTTAGGGTTAAGGGTTAGGGTTAGTAGTTAGGATTAGGGGTTATGGTTGGGGTTGGCCAAAAGCTGTTTAAGTCGATCCACTGGATGTTAAGAAAGTTCTTGAAGACGTTTCGTCTCTCATCCAAGAGTCTTCTTCAATTCAGAGAGTGGCTGATAAAGTCCCAGATTATAAACCCTGTGGGGTGTGGTCAGATTATTAACCCTGTGGGGTGTGGTCAGTGCTATTCACATTCCAACGACCGTTGTTGAAACCCGTCTGCCTCCTCAATGATTGTTGGTGGGGGTGTCAAAAGGGGTCGCTGAAATGTGAGTTTCACCTTTGTATGCTAATGAGGGTCATTAGCATGAGACACATCACCTGGGTCAATCTGCTGAGACAATCTTTTTGGGAGTTTTGAAAGGACATGATTATAAATGGGAGAAAGGTGATGTCGCATACCACCCCCCCTGTTCAGAGATGGCTTCTCCACTTTGACGTGGATGGCCTCTTTTAGTCCTCTCTCAAACCATTTATCTTCCCTGTCCAAGATCTGAACATCGGTGTCCTGAAATGAGTGACCCTCTTCCTTGAGGTGAAGGAAGACTGCCGAGTCCTGTCCTGATGTGTTGGCTCTTAGGTTAGAGTTAGGTTAGAGTTGGGGTTAGGGGTTAGGTTAGTGTTAGGGTTAGAGTGGGGGTCGGGGTTAGGGGTTAGGTTAGTGTTAGGGTTAGAGTGGGGGTCGGGGTTAGGGGTTAGGTTAGTGTTAGGGTTAGAGTGGGGGTCGGGGTTAGGGGTTAGGTTAGTGTTAGGGTTAGAGTGGGGGTCGGGGTTAGGGGTTAGGTTAGTGTTAGGGTTAGAGTGGGGGTCGGGGTTAGGGGTTAGGTTAGTGTTAGGGTTAGAGTGGGGGTCGGGGTTAGGGGTTAGGTTAGTGTTAGGGTTAGAGTGGGGGTCGGGGTTAGGGGTTAGGTTAGTGTTAGGGTTAGAGTGGGGGTCGGGGTTAGGGGTTAGGTTAGTGTTAGGGTTAGAGTGGGGGTCGGGGTTAGGGGTTAGGTTAGTGTTAGGGTTAGAGTGGGGGTCGGGGTTAGGGGTTAGGTTAGTGTTAGGGTTAGAGTGGGGGTCGGGGTTAGGGGTTAGGTTAGTGTTAGGGTTAGAGTGGGGGTCGGGTTAGGGGTTAGGTTAGTGTTAGGGTTAGAGTGGGGGTCGGGGTTAGGGGTTAGGTTAGTGTTAGGGTTAGAGTGGGGGTCGGGGTTAGGGGTTAGGTTAGTGTTAGGGTTAGGGTTGTGGTCTACTATCTACTGTCATTCAGTTCTGGACAATAACCATGCTGTTTAGGTTTTGTTCTCTTGTTTTGTTCTGTAACATAGATGAGATCATATCGGTCACTACTTGATTATAATTAGTAATCACTCATGAATAACCGGCTGATAATCAATAACTACTGTAGCTAATAATCAATAACTAGCTGATATTGGCAGGAGAAACAAGCTGGTAAAGAGTTAAAATTTGAAGATGAACCTACCTGGAATCTAACGTGTGTGTGAGTGTGTGTGTGTGTGTGTGTGTGTGTGTGTGTGTATGTGTGTGTGTATGTGTGTGTGTGTATGTGTACGTGTATTTGTGTGTGTATGTGTGTGTGTATGTATGTGTGTGTGTGTGTGTGTGTGTGTGTGTGTGTGTGTGTGTATGTGTGTGTGTTTGTGTGTGTATGTACGTGTGTATGTGTGTATGTGTGTGTGTGTGTGTGTGTATGTGTGTGTGTGTGTGTGTATGTGTGTGTGTGTGTGTGTGTGTATGTGTGTGTGTATGTATGTGTGTGTGTGTATGTGTGTGTGTGTGTGTGTGTGTGTGTGTGTGTATGTGTGTGTGTGTGTGTGTACGTGTATGTGTGTGTGTTTGTGTGTGTATGTGTGTATGTGTGTGTGTGTGTGTGTATGTGTGTGTGTTTGTGTGTGTATGTGTGTGTGTTTGTGTGTGTGTGTGTGTGTGTGTTTGTGTGTGTGTGTGTGTGTGTGTGTGTATGTGTGTGTGTTTGTGTGTGTATGTGTGTGTTGGAGGGTAAACAGAGGACTTGTTTGTGTCCGCTCCGCTCAGTGTCGTCAGCCGGCGGTCTGGGGGGAGGTCATTACCGCCGTGTGGCCCCCCAGGTCCCTGAAGCACTGGGTGTGATTGGTCTCCTGGTTCTCAGGTCCCTGGTGGACACACCTCTGGACAAACATGTTGTTGTGACCTTTGACCTCAGGGACTCAGACTACACTCAGCTGGAGGTTTGCTGGAAACGTGGAGGAAAACACCAACGTGAGCTGGGGGTCTGGACTCGGTCCGGGGGCTGGATCCGGTCCAGGGTCCCGGTCCAGCCTGGTCCTCTTCCATGGCTCAGAACTTGCGATGCGGTGTTTCTTCACCCAGAGACATATTTTATTGGTTCCAGTCCCTCCGTTCCCGTCCGGTCGCAGACCAAACCAATCAAACTAATCAAACCAATCAAACCAATCAAACCAATCAAACCAGTCAAACTAATCAAACTAATCAAACCAATCAAAACAATCAAACCAATCAAACCAATCAAAACAATCAAACCAACCAAACCAGATCCAGACATTCTTCATGTAAACACAAATCAGTGAGAACTGGTTTAACCTGAACCCCTAACCCTAACCCCTAATCATAATCCTAATCCTAAACCCTAACTCCTAATCCTAACGCTAATCCTAATCCTGACCCCAAACCCTAACCCCTAATCCTAACTCTGACCCCAAACCCTAACCCCTAATCCTAACCCTTAACCCTAACCCCTGATCCTAACCCTGACCCCAAACCCTAACCCCTAATCCTAACCCTTACCCCAAACCCTAACCCCTAATCCTAACCCTTAACCCTAACCCCTGATCCTAACCCTGACCCCAAACCCTAACCCCTAATCCTAACCCTGACCCCAAACCCTAACCCCTAATCCTAACCCTTAACCCTAACCCCTGATCCTAACCCTGACCCCAAACCCTAACCCCTAATCCTAACCCTGACCCCAAACCCTAACCCCTAATCCTAACCCTAAACCCTAATCCTAATCCTAACCCTGACCCCAAACCCTAACCCCTAATCCTAACCCTTAACCCTAACCCCTGATCCTAACCCTGACCCCAAACCCTAACCCCTAATCCTAACCCTGACCCCAAACCCTAACCCCTAATCCTAACCCTAAACCCTAATCCTAATCCTGACCCTGACCCTAACCTTAACCCCTAACCCTAATGAATGTAAATCATCAATCTAACAGATCAATATCCATCAAAAAACACAAATACTTTACCATTTATCACATTAATGATCACACTACTGATCAGACACAATCTGAATATTAATGTCTTCACAAAAGAAAAACATTAATTCATCGTTCGGGTTCAAAAAGTTGTAACCGTTGCTTTTTCCACCAATACAGATTTATAACCCTAACCACCATAAACACCCTAAACACCCTAACCACCATAAACACCCGAAACACCCGAACCACCAAAAACACCCAAAACACCCAAACCACCATAAACACCCGAAACACCCCGAACCACCATAAACACCCGAAACACCCGAACCACCAGAAACACCCGAACCACCAGAAACACCCGAACCACCAGAAACACCCGAAACACCCGAACCACCAGAAACACCCGAAACACCCGAACCACCAGAAACACCCGAAACACCCGAACCACCAGAAACACCCCGAAACACCCCCAACCACCAGAAACCCCAGAAACACCCGAACCACCAGAAACACCCGAAACACCGAACCACCAGAACACCCCGAAACACCCCGAACCACCAGAAACACCCGAAACACCCGAACCACCAGAAACACCCGAAACACCCGAACCACCAGAAACACCGCCGAAACACCCGACCACCAGAACACCCGAAACACCCGAACCAACCCGAACCACCCGAACCACCAGAAACACCCGAAACACCCGAACCACCAGAAACACCCGAAACACCCGAACCACCAGAAACACCCGAAACACCCGAACCACCAGAAACACCCGACACACCCGAACCACCAAGAAACACCCGAAACACCCGAACCACCTAGAAACACCCGAAACACCCGAACACCAGAAACACCCGAAACACCCGAACCACCAGAAACACCCCGAAAACACCCGAACACCAGAAACACCCGGAAAACACCCGGAACCACCCAGAAACACCCGAAACACCCGAACCACCAGAAACACCCGAAACACCCGAACCACCAGAAACACCCGAAACACCCGAACCACCAGAAACACCCGAACCACCAGCAACACCCGAAACACCCGAACCACCAGAAACACCCGAACCACCAGAAACCACCAGAAACACCCGAAACACCCGAACCACCAGCAACACCCGAAACACCCGGACCCCCAGAAACACCAGAAACACCCGAACCACCAGCAACACCCGAAACACCCGAACCACCAGAAACACCCGAAACACCCGGACCACCAGAAACACCCGAAACACCCGAACCACCAGAAACACCCGAAACACCCGACCACCAGAAACACCCGGAAACACCCGAACCACCAGAAACACCCGAAACACCCGAACCACCAGAAACACCCGAAACACCCGAACCACAAGAAACACCCGAAACACCAGAAACACCCGAAACACCCGGAACCACCAGAAACACCCGAAACACCCGAACCACCAGAAACACCCGAAACCAGAAACACCCGAACCACCAGAAACACCCGAACCACCAGAAAACCCGAAACAACCCGAACCACCAGAAACACCCGAAAACACCGAACCACCAGAAACACCCGAAACACCCGAACCACCAGAAACACCCGAAACACCAGAAAACCCGAAACACCCGAACCACCAGAAACACCCGAACCACCAGAAACACCCGAAACACCAGAAACACCGAACACCCGAACCACCAGAAACACCCGAAACACCCAACCACCAGAAACACCCGAAACACCAGAAACACCCGAAACACCCGAACCACCAGAAACACCCGAACACCACCAGAAACACCCGAGAACACCCGAACCACCAGAGAAACACCCGAAACACCCGAACCACCAGAAACACCCGAAACACCCGAACCACCAGAAACACCGAAACACCCGAACCACCAGAAACACCCGAACCAGCAGAAACAACCGAAACACCCGAACACCAGAAACACACCGAAACACCGAACCACCAGAAAACACCCGAAACACCCGAACAGCAGAGAAACACCCGAAACACCCGAACCACCAGAAACACCCGAAACACCCGAACCACCAGAAACACCCGAAACACCCGAACCACCAGAAACACCCGAAACACCCGAACCACCAGAAACACCCGAACCACCAGAAACACCCGAAACACCCGAACCACCAGAAACACCCGCAAACACCCGAACCACCAGAAACACCCGAAACACCCGAACCACCAGAAACACCCGAACCACCAGAAACACCCGAACCACCCGAAACACCCGAACCACCAGAAACACCCGAACCACCAGAAACACCCGAACCACCCGAAACACCCGAACCACCAGAAACACCCGAAACACCCGAACCACCAGAAACACCCGAAAACACCCGAACCAGCAGAAACACCCGAACCACCAGAAACACCCGAACCACCAGAACACCCGAAACCACCAGAAACACCCGAAACACCCGAACCACCCGAAACACCCCCGAACCACAGAAACACCCGAACCACCAGAAACACCCGAAACACCCGAACCACAGAACCCACCCGAAACATCCCGATACCACCAGAATACACCCGGAACCACCAGAAACCACCCGAAACACCCGAACACCGAACCACCAAGAAACACCCGAACCACCCTAGAAAACACCGAAACACCCGAAACACTCCAGACGCTACCACCAGAAACACCCGAAACACCCGAACCACCAGACGAACACCCGAAACACCCGAACCACCCAGAAACACGCGAAAACACCGAACCACAGATAACACCCGAATACACCCGAACCACCAGAAACACCCGAACCACCAGAAACACCCGAAACACCCGAACCACCACAGAAACACCCGAAGCCCCGAACCACCGACCACAAGAAACACCCGAACCACCCGAACCAAATCACCCGCAACACCCCCCGAACCATCCAATGCAACACCCGAAACACCCGAACCACAGAACCACCTCGAAACCCGCCGAACCACCCGCTAACACCCGAAACACCCGAACCACCTAACACCCGAACACCCGAACCACAGAAACACCCGAAACACCCGAACCACAGAAACACCCTAAACACCCGAACCACCAGAAACAACCCGAAAAACCCGAACGACCAGAAACACCCGAAACACCGAACCACCAAAACACCCGAAACACCCGAAACACCCGAACCACCAGAAACACCCGAAACACCCGAACCACCAGAAACACCCGAAACACCCGAACACCAGAAACACCCGAAACACCCGAACCACCAGAAAACCCCGAACCAAGCAACACCCGAAACACCCGAACCACCAGAAACACCCGAACCACCAGAAACACCAAAAACACCCAAAACACCCGAACCACCAGCAACACCCGAAACACCCGGACCCCCAGAAACACCAGAAACACCCGAACACCAGCAACACCCGAAACACCCGAAACACCCGAACCACCAGAACACCCGAAACCACCAGAAACACCCGAACCACCAGAAACACCAGTAAACACCCGAACCACCATAAAAACCCGAAACACCCGAACCACCAGAAACACCCTAACCACCCTAAACACCCTAACCACCATAAACACCCTAAACACCCTAACCACCCGAAACACCCTAACCACCAATAAACACCCTAAACACCCTAACCACCAGAAACACCCTAAACACCCTAAACACCATAAACACCCTAAACACCCTAACCATCATAAACACCCTAAACACCCTAACCACCATAAACACCCTAAACACCATAAACACCCTAACCACCATCAACACCCTAAACACCCTAACCACCAGAACACCCCTACAAACACCTAACCACCAGAAACACCCTAAACACCCGAACCACCATAAACACCCGAAACACCCTGACCCCCATGAAACACCATGAAACACCCGAACCACCAGCAACACCCGAAACACCCGAAACACCCGAACCACCAGTAAACACCCTAACCACCATAAACACCCTAACCACCATAAACACCATAAACACCCTAACTACCATAAACACCCTAACCACCATAAACACCATAAACACCCTAACCACCATAAACACCCTAAACACCCTAACCACCATAAACACCCTAACCACCCTAAACACCCTAACCACCATAAACACCCTAAACACCCTAACCACCCGAAACACCCTAACCACCATAAACACCCTAAACACCCTAACCACCATAAACACCCTAAACACCCTAAACACCATAAACACCCTAAAGACCATAAACACCCTAACCATCATAAACACCCTAAACACCCTAACCACCATAAACACCCTAAACACCATAACCACCGTAAACACCCTAACCACCATAAACACCCTAACCACCCTAAACACCATGAACACTCTAAACACCCTAACCACCATAAACACCCTAAATACCCTAACCACCATAAACACCCTAACCATCCATCTTCCACCGTTGTCGGGTTGTGGGGGCAGCAGTTTCAACAGGGAGCCCCAAACTTCCCTTTCCCCCCACATCCACCTGCTCTGGCTGGGGCGTCCCAAGGCGTTCCCAGGCCAGTGTTGAGATATAATCCCTCCACCTGGTCCTGGGTCTGCCCTGAGGTCTCCTCCCAGCTGGACGTGCCAGAAACACCTCCCTAGGGAGGCGTCCCGGAGGCATCCGTACCAGATGCCCAAACCACCTCAACTGACTCCTTTCCATGTGAAGGAGCAGCGGCTCTACTCTGAGCCCCCCGTGAACAGCAGTGTTTCTCACCCTATCTCTAAGGGAGAGACCAGCTATCCCCATGAGAAAGACCATTTCAGCCACTTGTATCCACGATCTCGTTCTTTTGGTCATGACCCATCGCTCATGACCATAGGTGAGGGTAGGAACGAAGATTGAATGGTAGATGGAGAGCTTCGCCTCTCGGCTTAACTCCCTCTTTGTGACAACAGTGCGGTAAAGCGACTGCAATACCGCTCCTGCTGCCCCAGTTCTCCGTCCAATCTCACGCTCCATTGTTCCCTCACTCGTGAACAGGACCCCAAGATACTTAAACTCCTTCACTTGTGGAAGGACCTCATCCCCCACTCCGAGAAGGCAGTCCACCGGTTTCCTGCTGAGGACCATGGCCTCAGATTTGGAGGTGCTAATCCTCATCCCCACCGCTTCACACTCAGCTGCACTGGACCAGTGAGCGCGAGCAAGACCTGGAGACCACAGCTCTCAGCTGCAGCTACAGCAATGGAAACTTTGAACATCGAACAATCAGGTTCAATGCCCCCAGCCTCCACAGGGTGTCAGACGGATGTGATCACATGACCTCCTCCACGCCCCCCCCAAACCAACTAGGTGCAGAGGAGCTGGGGGCGTGGCCTCAGCCTCCTCTGGTGACATCACACGTCATCTCGCCTGTCTGTCTGCAGCTGTCAGGTGTATAAGAGCTGCTGCTGAGGAGGAGAGCGGCGGTCGTCCTGCTCCAGCCGAGCGTCGAACCCACGATGTCCAGCGGTGGCCTCCTGCTGTGACTCCAGACATCAAAGCCCATCTGATCTGTTTCTGAAGGGATTTGAACTTTGCAGGTTTCCTGTTGTTTGTCCTTGTTGGTGTTGGTTTCATCTGAAGGACTGAGTCACATGACCAGTTCGGTTCTAAATCCTTTATAGGCCAGATGTTTCACTGATGTGTCACGGGTTCGGGTTCAGGTTCTGTTCCTGAATGTCTCTGATGACATCACCTCGTCTCAGGGTTTGGGTTTGGGTTCATGAAAACATTGTTGAGCTGAACGTGTTTCTGACTCTCTGACCTTTGACCTGAATGTGCGTGACTCTCTGACCTTTGACCTGAACGTGTGACACTCTGACCCCTGCCCAGGCGTGTACTATGGGATGTCTGGCGTGATGCTGAACTCCTCCCACACGCTGCTGGTGCTGCAGGGCCTGAACGAGTCGGCGAGCGGCCGTCACGTGTACTTTGCCGTGGCACTGACGTCGTACGGCGTGACAGTCCTGGTGAACCTGATGCTGATCTTCACCGTGGTTCTGGAGAAGAGCCTCCACCAGCCCATCTACATCTTTCTGTGCAACCTGTGCTTCAATGGCGTGTGTGGCGCCTCCACCTTCTACCCCAAGCTGCTGCACGACCTGCTGGCCGACGCCCACCTGGTCTCTTACGGCGGCTGCCTGGCGCAGATCTTCGCCGTGTACTGCTACGTGTTCTGCGAGTTCACCAGCCTGACGGTGATGGCGTACGACCGCTACCTGGCCATCTGCCGGCCGCTGCAGTACCGCACGCTGATGACCATGCAGAAGGTGGTGCTGCTGCTGCTGCTCACCTGGACCTTCTCGCTGCTGGAGACGCTGGGGGGCACCCTGCTGACGCGCCGCCTGCCGCTCTGCCGGCGCCACCTGCCCAGGATCTTCTGCACCAACTGGGAGGTGGTGAAGCTGTCGTGCGCCGACACCACCATCAACAACATCTACGGCTATGTGCTGATGTTCTCTCACCTGTCGCAGTTCGGCCTCATCGTGGTGTCCTATACACACCTGGTGCGGGCGTCACTGCGCCTGCGCTCCGACCGCAGGAAGTTCGTCCAGACATGTCTGCCGCACCTGGTCACGCTGCTGGTGTTCACCAGCTCACTAGTGTTCGACATCATGTACTCACGCTACGGCGGCGGCAGCACGTTGCAGGTGCTCCACAACCTGCTGGCCGCCGAGTTCCTGGTGGTCCCGCCCCTCATCAACCCCATCATTTACGGCATCAACTTGCACCAGATCCGCTCCAGGATCCTCCAAAAGATCAGCCCCAGAGCGGAGACCAGGACCACGTGAGGCCAGGACCATCAGGACCACGTGTGGCCAGAACCACCAGGACCACGTGAGGCCAGGACCACCAGGACCACGTGAGGAGACGCCAGGAAGTCCGCTGTCTCACGTCCAATCAGAGCTGAGCAGCAATCAGGTCATGTCCAATCAGAGCAGAGCACTGAGTCACAACTGAAAGTTAACTGATGTTCAACGTATTCAGGAACACTGTCTGAAAACAACCCGAACGTATTGATTATTATACCTGACATGTAGAATTTTACATATATATATCACATATACGTACATATATACACACACACACACACCCCACTGCTCACACACTGCTGCGTGTCGGTCACTCTGCTCCTCAATGACTTTGAGGTCAAAGTTCAATTACAAATCTGTATTCATTCCAAGTATGTCAACATTTAAACATGTTATAAACACGTCATAAAAATAAACATGTTATAATAAGAAACACGTTATAATAATAAACATGTTATAATACACGTTATAATAAAATAAATGTGATAATAAACATGTTATAAAAATAAAGAAGTTATAATAACAAACATGTTATGATAATAAACATGTTATAATAAACATGTCCCTTCTGAGCCTGTCTCCAGTTATCAATCATTGAGGAAGAAACTCTGAGCAGGACCCAGACTCTGGAGGGGCGTGATACGACTTGACCGGTTGGGTGGGAAAAAGAAATACACAGGGGATAGAGACAGGTAATAGAGAGAGAGACAGACACAGACAGACAGGCAGTGGTAGATCGGTAAGATAGAACTTTTTAAAAGAGGAATAAACAAATTTTCCAACCAGAGAAGATTTATTTCCAGAAGCAACAACAAAGAAATAATGTACTACACACACACACACACACACACACACACACACACACACACACACACACACACAAAGATAGCTGTTGCAATTAGTATTGATTGGTAGAAACTTGTCCATCTTCCATTTCATTAAACTTGAATTTTTAAGACTGAAGCTTTAAATTTGAAGAAAACAGACGCCATGGAAAGACATCACCATGGAAACAGAAAAAAACAGCCTTAAGCAGCCACTGCTTCGGGTTAGAGGGTGGGGCTCGGGTTAGAGGGCGGGGTTCAGGTTAGAGGGCGGGGTCAAGTTGGTCTGCCATTCCCTGCTCTAAAGCCTCCACATCCTGTCGACCAATCAGTGAACGTCTCATGGATATCCCATGGTGATTTATTTTCGGGGTGGGCGGGGCACCTCACAGCTGGGAGGGTCTGGGTTCCAGTCCTTTCTGGAGGGGGGGCATGTTCTCCTGGGTTCGCTCAGGGTTCTCAGACCCCTCCCACCCCCAGCCCCTCCCACCGAGATGAATTGATCGCCCATGGGTGAATGGACACACCAGTGGGTCTGTCTGAGTGGGCCTGAGCTGAACTGGCGACTCGTCCAGGGTGTACCCCTCTGCTTGGCCTACGTCAGCTGGGAGGGGCTCCCGCAGAACGGCGAGCTGGACTCCAACCAACGACTGAAGACGATTCTTGATCGATTCCTGATTCTGATCGATTCCTGATCGATTCCTGATGGTCTCGTCTTCCAGGGGACAGGTGGATTTATTTTTATTTAGGGCTCATTGATTGACGTAATGATCGATTGATCAGTATCAGTTGGTCATGGGTTCACGCCCATCAGTGGTTCCGAACATCAGGCCCCGCCCTGACAATCAATACGGATCGGTGTTGAACCAATGGCATCACGGGGGCGTCGCCTGCAGGGCCTTCACCAGCCCTAGAGAAGGAAGCAGAAGCTACTCTGACAACAGGATGTGACATCATCAGGAGTTTGGGCCTATCAGGTTGTTCTTGTCAGGCTCCAGGAAGTCGTCCAGCAGGGCGGCGGTAATCTTCTTCAGCTCCACCCCCAAAACCGACAGCTCACTGCAGCAAGGACACGGTGATGATGTTACCTGGGCCACGCCCACCACAGAACACATGACCTACACTGATGAGACTCCCAGCGTCCAATCAAAACGCCCCGTCAACCAGAATCACCGTCAACCCCCAGTGTCGTGGGGGGACACACCCCCGGGTGGTGAGGGGGACACACCCCCGAGCAGTGGGGGGACACACCCCCGAGCCGTGGGGGGGGGACACCCCGAGCAGTGGGGGGGACACACCCCGAGCAGTGGGGGGACACACTCCCGGGCGGTGAGGGGGACACACCCACCACGCGTCATGTCTCTCATTTAAAAAATTTAAATGAGAGACATGCACCTGCCGTCTCCTGCTCTCTGATTGGACAGACTTGTAAACACTGCTGCTGCATTAGGGCGGTGACCCCGTGTGGGCGTGGCCTCACCTGCCCCCCGGCGCGGCGCAGAACTCAGAGTAACACTTGATCTTGGGTTCAGTGCCGCTGGTCCTCAGGGTGGCGACGACGCCATTCTGCAGCGTGAAGGTGATCATGTGACCGCTGCTCGACACAGGAAGGACCTTCAGGAGACACATTATTGATCAATCAGGCTATTGATCACACGTCTAAACAATCAATCGTTCTATTGGTCACACATCTAAATCATCAATCAGTCTATTGATCACATGTCTTTCAATCGGTCTATTGATCGCATGTCTTACACATCGGCAGTCGGGTTGGCTGCTGTCGTATCCTGTGGTAACGTCTCTGATGTGGACAATCTGGACGCCGCCGCAGGACTTGGGGTACGAACCATCACCGTCAAAGTTTCGTATCCTGCTGAAGATCCTCTGCACGGTGGGGGGGTCGCTGCAGATCACGTAGGAGGTTTGAGACACATGATAGCCATACCTGCAAACAGGAAGTCACAGACACCACCGCCAAAATAACCCTACAAACCTCAAGGACCTGAAGTGTGGACAAAAAAACCCTGAAAGAAGACAAGTGGTTGGTCAGAATCTGCTGCCCCCTAGTGGTGGAAATCTACATTACAGGGTGAACTGACTGCATCCTTTAAAGGCCCTGTGATGGTTAGGGTTAGGGTTAGTCAGGGTTAGGGTTAGGGTTAGTCATCCTAACTCTAACCCCTAACCCTAACTCTAGCCCTATCCTCTAACCCCTAACCCTAACTCTACCCATAACTCTAACCCCTAACCTCTAACCCCTAACCTCTCACCCCTAACCTCTAACCCAAACTCTAACCTCCAACCCCTAACCCTAACCTCTAACCCCTAACCCTAACTTCCAACCCCTAACCTTAACCCTAAACCCTTCTTCTGTGAATCAGGACACTGGACCTTGGAAACACGATTGTTTCCATGTGACTGATAAGCTGATCAGTCAGGTGATCTGGCGTGGGGACGTACGTCTGGTAGATGTTGTGCAGCTGTTGGTTCAGACTCAGGTTCTTGTTGTGGAGGTACGAAGCCATTTCAGCCACGACTGCCGCCGAACTCACACCATCTTTCTCAGGAACCAAACTGCCACAGAGGAACCCTCAAGACA
Organism: Antennarius maculatus; assembly: GCA_013358685.1. Taxonomy (NCBI): domain Eukaryota; kingdom Metazoa; phylum Chordata; class Actinopteri; order Lophiiformes; family Antennariidae; genus Antennarius; species Antennarius maculatus. The sequence goes on along the minus strand of JABVMC010000047.1, from coordinate 63,781 downwards.
AGAAGAACGTCAGCACAGAACAGTGAGAACATACTTTTATCACTAATTACACCAGTTCAAGATTTCTTTGATTGGTCTCTAATCTGCTTTGCTCTTTGGTTCCACAGTGGAGGGAACCTCTCTTGGATTCATGAAGGGTTGCGGTTACCAATCGACTCCTCGAAGGAAAACACAACGGTGTTTCCTGCTTCAGTGAGTTCCTGGATTCTGTTCCCGATCCATTTGAAGCCAGGAAGAGTTTCCTGTCGACCCGAGGGGGAAATATTGATTCCGTTGTTTCCTTCTTTTCATTTCTAATTTAAATTGTCAAACCTCAAAGTTGATTCCCTCAATGCGAGCGAAGGCTTGCAGGATCTTGGAGGAGACTGTAGTGGCCAGCATGTAGACCTTCTGGGAGTCCGCAGCGACTGGATGAGCTTCTTTCCAGTTCCAGAACATCCACCAACCCAACAGGGCAGCCAGCTCATTCCCAGAGAACACCTTCCAACCGCACCTGGAGACAGACAGGTGAACAATGCTGGAGGACAGTCTGGCTCGAGGGGCTTTGAGGAAGTGCCCCAGTTACCCTGCAGTCTTCTCCGCTACAGCCAGACGGTCGGCATCAGGATCCGTCGCAAGAACAATCTGAGCATTTTCTTTCTCTGCCAGTAGAAGAGAAAGCTCCTGGAGAACAAAGTACCGTAACATGAACCAGTCCATTCAGAAGACCCCTTGAAGAAAAGGCCGCTGTGTCATACCAGGACCGACTCTCCTTCTTCAGGGTTGGGGCAGCGAACAGAAGGGAAGTCGGGGTCAGGGTCCTTCTGCTGAGGGACGGGAATCGGCGGAGCGAAGCCGAAGGTTTGGAAGGCCTGTTGAACAAAGGCGTGTCCAACGCCGTGGAACGAGGAGTGCACAAACTTCAGCGGACAAATTCCGTTCAGGCCTCTGAGAGACAAGAAACATGTCAGACATGGGGGAGGCAGGTGGAGGTGGACTCCGCACGCACGACACCTCAGGTCATTTGAAATATTGGGGTCAGGGTCAAGGTCTTTCATCCCGTCTCACCTGTGAAAGCAGAGGGCGTTCAGATCATCCATGTAGCAGCTGTTGATCTGGACCAGTGGGTCAGTCCTCAGGGGGGAGGTCTTCACCAGATCCTCGTCCCAGCAGGAGGGGCTCCAGGGCTCCAGCTGCTGCTCAATACTCCAGAGGATCTCCTTGTCCCGGGGGGAGCAAATCTGAGCACCGTTACACCAGTACACCTGCAGAGGACCGCCAGGTGTAGTGGGTGGTGTCTACTGACTGGATAGAGTGTATGGTGCTGTTAGGTAGTGTCTACTGACTGGATACAGTGTGTAATACCTCGTTAGGTGGTGTCTACAGTGGTGTCTACTGGATACAGTGTGTAGTACCTTGTTAGGTGGTGTCTACTGACTGGATACAGTGTGAGGTTTCTGACCTTGTACCCATTGTCTTCTTTTGGATTGTGTGAAGCTGTGATCATCACGCCAGCGGCCGCCTCCAACTTCTTCACAGTGTATGGCTGGAAACACACACAGATCCTTCAACATTACTGCCCGCCCACACAGAGCAGCAGCAGGAGCAACACGTGGGCGGTTCCTCACCACGTAGGGCGTGGGCACAAATGAGGAGAACAGGTGAACGGGAACGTTCCTGCTGAGCAGCACTGCAGACGTCAGCGTGGCCAAACTGGAACAGACAGTTCGGGGTTTAGTCTATGACACCTAACTTGAACCGTTCCTGACCGCCACCGTTCACGCCTCTGTCCTTCAGAATAAAATACGAAACACAACTCAGCTTCTAGAGAGGAAGTTCAACTTGCACGTTTGGCTTCAGAGACACACCGCCAGGACGTCCTGATCCGCTTCAGGACAGATGACCTTCACAGGGTCCGGTTAGACCTGGATTAGGTTCCACCAGGGTCCAGTTAGACCCAGGTTAGGTTAGACCAGGGTTTGGTTAGATCAGGGTTAGGGTTAGATCAGGGTTAGGGTTAGACCAGGGTTTGGTTAGCCCAGGGTTAGGTTAGATCAGGGTTAGGTTAGCCCGGAGTAGGTTAGACCTGGGTTAGGTTAGATCAGGGTTAAGTTAGCCCAGGGTTAGGCTAGCCCAGGGTTAGGTTGGCCCAGGGTTAGGTTAGCCTAGGGTTAGGTTAGATCAGGTTTAGGTTAGATCAGGGTTAGGGTAGACCAGGGTTAGGTTAGCCCAGGATCAGGAATGAGTACATCAGAGGGACAGCACATGTTAGAGGTTTTGGAGATAAAGTCAGAGAGGCCAGACTGAGATGGTTTGGACATGTCCAGAGGAGAGATAGTGAATATATTGGTAGAAGGATGCTGAGTTTTGAACTGCCAGGCAGGAGGCCTAGAGGAAGACCAAAGAGGAGGTTTATGGATGTAGTGAAAGAGGACATGAAAGTAGTTGGTGTGAGAGAAGAGGATGCAGAAGACAGGGTTAGATGGAGGCAATTGATTCGCTGTGGCGACCCCTGAAGGGAAAAGCCGAAAGGAAAAGAAGAAGAAGAGGGTTAGGTTAGCCCAGGGTTAGGTTAGCCCAGGGTTAAATGTAGCCACAAGAGGATACAAGCCAGTGTCTTATTGTGCCGGTCCCAAGCCCGGATAAATACAGAGGGTTGCGTCAGGAAGGGTATCCGGCGTAAGACTTTTGCCAAATCAAACCTATGACTTCCATACCAGATCGGTCGAGGCCCGGGTTAACAACGACCGCCATTGGTGCTGTTGACCTACAGGGTGCCGGTGGTAATTGGACTACTGTTGGTCGAAGAAGGAGAGGAAGAACGTGTGTTCATAGGAAGAGAGAGAAGAGGAGCGCCAAGAGTATAGGACTGAGAGTAGGGACGTTGAATGTTGGAACTATGACAGGAAAAGGTAGAAAGTTGGTCGACATGATGCAGAGGAGGAAGGTAGACATACTGTGTGTCCAGGAGACCAGGTGGAAAGGTAGCAAGGCTAGAAGTTTAGGAGCAGGGTTCAAGTTGTTCTATCATGGTGTAGATAGGAAGAGAAATGGAGTAGGAGTTATCTTGAAGGAGGAGTTTGTTAGGAATGTCCTGGAGGTAAAAAGAGTGTCGGATAGAGTGATGAGTCTGAAGCTAGAAATAGAAGGTGTGATGTTCAATGTTGTTAGTGGGTATGCTCCACAGGTAGGATGTGAGCTGGAGGAGAAGGAGAAATTCTGGTTGGACTTTGATGAAGTGATGCAGAGCATACCTAGAAGTGAGAGAGTTGTCATTGGTGCAGACTTCAATGGACATGTTGGTGCAGGTAACAGAGGTGATGAGGAAGTGATGGGTGTGTCTCTGTGGGTGTGTCTTATGTGTGGGCATGTCTTCTCTGTCTGGGCGGGTCTTCTCTGTGTGGACGGGTCTTCTCTGTGTAGGCGTGTCTTTATATGTGGGCGTGTCTTCTCTGTGTGGGCGTGTCTTCTTTGTGTGGGGGCGTGTCTCACCGTTGACTGCTGCAGCCGCTCTCCTCCTGTCCTCGGGTGTCGAACCCGACCACAACTCCCCTGACCCTCAGGTCTGGGAAACACCTGCACAGGTAGGAGTAGAGACCCTGAAGACCACAGGAGACAGTTGTTAGACAGCTCTGATTGGACCCCCCAGGAAAGACCACCAGCAGTCCCCCAAGAGGACTGGAGGAGAAACAGTCCAAGAGTCAGGATCAGGGTCAGGGTCAGGGTTAGGGTCAGGGTCAGAGTTACAGGCAGGGGCAGGGTCAGGGTTAGGGTCAGGATCAGGGTCCCACCTGGGTGGACTGGATCACTGTGAGGTCGTTGACACGGCTGAACCCCGCCCCCATCGGCGCTCGGAGCCCCGCCGTCCCGAAGCTCATCCTGCTGCAGAGTCTAGACCTGAGCTCAGCCAGACCGCCCCCCCCCAGCAGACCCTCCACCTGGGCTCGGGTCCAGGGGTTCTGGAAGGACAGCAGGAGCATCAGAACCCCCCCAGATGAACCATCACCACCCCCAGAACCAGAACCCCCCCAGATCAACGGGGAGGGGGGGTGGAGATGAAAACTGAGAGCAGATAAATAAAGAACAGCTGACCTTTAAACACACGACCTTTAGAGGAGGTGTGTGTGTGTGTGTGTGTGTGTGTGTGTGTGTGTGTGTGTGTAGAGAGAGAGTAGAACTTTGTTGATCCATTAAGGAGGTTCCATCAGGGAAATTAACTTCTCCATCAAACACACACACACACACACACACACAGTGAGAACACAAAACACAGAAAAAACACAGAAAGTACAACACCAAATAGAAAGAGTAATAAATAACCCACCAACAATATACAAACGTGTGTGTTACTGTGTGTGTGTGTGTGTGTCGGTACCCGGTCCCAGCTCATCCACCGGTGGACCTCCTTGTCCAGCTGCGGGTCTCCGGTGCTCCGGTGCGTCGGGTTTGCGTTCGGGTCCCCCATTCCGAGTAAGCGCCCGGTAGCAGAGCCGTTCCTCTGCCGGGAGGGGCCCGCGCGCCCCGGGTGTCCGGTTCTCCCAGCCGGTCGCTGGTTCCGGTCCAACGCAACTCACCCGCCCCGCCGGTCCGGATCCCCGAGGAACTTCTTCTGCGCCGCTGCAGCGACCCCTGTCGGTGGAGGATCACACCCTCATCCAGAATCCCAATTCAGAACCCCCCCACCCAGAACCCCCCAGGTGACATGACCCCTCCTGCCGTCACAAAGGCGACGCTTTCCCTCACAGCTGGTCGTGTTGGCGTGTGATTGGCCCACGCTGCAGTGGGTGTTCACTGATTGGTGGTTGGGGGGGGGTTTATTGTTTTATTTATTTATTATTATTCTGAGTTTCCCTTCTGGGATGATAACAGTGTATAAAAAAATTAATAAAATTGGAGACACGTGCTGTAACCCCCCCCATCCAAAACCCCCCCTCAAAAGTACCATTCAGGGTGTTCTGAATTTTTATTGAGAGAACATCACCCATTCATGAAGCTAAAGAATCCACCCACCCCCACCCGAAAACCAGAACCCGCCCCCACCCGAAAACCAGAACCCACCCACCCCTCACCCCAAAACTAGAACCGGGTGTTCGTCAATGTTCAGAACACAGGGGGGTCACTCTGGTGTTCCACTGTTAGCTAATGGTTCTCCTCTGTGCTGGGGGCCAGTCTGTCTGACCAGACCCGGGTGGGGGCCAGTCCGTCTGATCAGGGTGGGGGCCCGTCCGTCTGATCAGGGTGGGGGCCCGTCCGTCTGACCAGACCCGGGCCCCCCTTCCGTCAGCCGGCAGCAGAAGCGCTCCCTGAAGGCGTGCAACAGGTGGGGGACGGTTTCGTCCACCCCCACATCCCTCTGCAGCTCGGAGCTCAGGGACGTCACACCTCTGCCGGGGATGCCACACGGGACGATGTGGCGGAACCAGGACAGGTCCGTGTTGCAGTTCAGGGCAAGTCCGTGGGACGTGACCCAGCGGCCGCAGTGGATCCCTGCAAGACAGCAGAACCGGGTCAGCGGCGCCGCCTCTGCAGACCCCCATTGCCCTCTGGCGGGTCCATGCTTCTGGTTCAGGGTGGGACCGGGATGCCAGCCCCCAGAACCGACCATGGACCGGAAGCTGTGGACCGGAACCAGAACTGCGTACCGATGGCACAGATCTTGTTGTCTCCGACCCAGACGCCTGTGTGGGGTGACGTGGACGCCCGGATCCCGAAGCCGCTGCACAGGGACAGAATGGTCTCCTCCAGCGCCCCCACGTACCAGCGGACACTCTGGGGACCGGATCAGAACACGTCAGCACAGATCGGGTCACATTACTACAGCCGGGTCACATGACCACACCCTAGGAGGAAGCCCCACCTTCTGGAAGCTGCTCAGGTTGAGCACCGGGTAGCAGACCAGCTGGCCTGGCCCGTGAAAGGTGATGAGGCCGCCCCGGTTGGTCCGGTGGACATCGGCCCCCAGCAGGCGGAGGCGGTCCAGCTGGGCTGGGGGGTACGGTTTGTGGCGGATTCCGGTGGTGTAGACGGGGGAGTGCTGGCACAGCAGCAGCGCGTGAGCAGAACTGCCGCGGGTCCGGTTCACGTAGGCCTGCTGCTGCTGCAGGGCCTCCTGGTAGGACACGAGACCCAGACGGACCACCTGCACCACCGGGCGGCCCCCCATCCTGGAACCAGCAGGAGACATGTTAATGCAGAAGGCTACTCCAGAAGGCTAGTGCAGAAGGCTAGTCCAGAAGGCTAGTCCAGAAGGCTAGTCCAGGAGGCTAGTCCAAAAGACTAGTCCAGAAGGCTAGTCCAAAAGACTAGTCCAGAAGGCTAGTGCAGAAGGCTAGTCCAGAAGGCTATTCCAGAAGACTAGTCCCGAAGGCTAATGCAGAAGGCTAGTCCAGAAGGTTAGTGCAGAAGGCTAGTCCAGAAGACTAGTGCAGAAGCTAGTCCAGAAGGTTAGTGCAGAAGGCTAGTCCAGAAGACTAGTGCAGAAGCTAGTCCAGAAGGTTAGTGCAGAAGGCTAGTCCAGAAGACTAGTGCAGAAGGCTAGTCCAGAAGACTAGTCCAGAAGGCTAGTACAGAAGGCTAGTCCAGAAGACTAGTCCAGAAGGCTAGTACAGAAGGCTAGTCCAGAAGGCTAGTACAGAAGACTATTCCACAACTTCAGTCGAGTAGTCCAACAGGAAACGGGTCAGAGGTGCTGGTTCTTGATGGAGAAGGTTCCACGCAGGCTGACCAGATACCCAGACCAGCCAACCAGGTCGAGGGGGTGTGTCTGGACTGAGACCATCACTGACACATCAACCGATTCTACACACACACACAAAATACACACTCTCTCACACACACACACACACGACAAGAAGCAGTCCAAACTAAACATAGCCTTACGTCACCGGAAGTGGGTGGGCTCACCTGATCACGTGTTTATCCACGTTCACCGAACCGAACTGTTGACAGCATCTGTTTTCATTTTCATGTGTTTAACCCCCGGGTGGGGTTCACCCCCTAAAACAAGCTGAAGTACCCCAACACGGAGCTAATGTCATTAGGCTGAACCATGTGACGTAATAACGGTCCAACGGCTGGCGGTTAGCTCCGTTAAAACCACTCGGTCCTCAGAGGTTGAACCGGTTTCAGTTCGTACAGCTTCAGCCGTTCTTCCGGTTCCCCTCCGCTCCCTGCTTTGTTGTTGTTTTTCCTCTTCTGGTTCTTCGGCGGTGTTTTGGCGAGACTCTGCTGCCCCCTGCAGGCGGGAGGAAAACATCACGACACAGAACGCCAATCAGAACACACCATCAGAACAAACCAATCAGAACACAGGACACACTGAAGCGTTCAGCCGCTCGCCCGGCGGACACCGAACCGATCGTACCGGGCAACGGGGGCAAAACACCGGCAGGAGGACCGGTGAACGGGTCTCCCTCCGCGAGACGTTTCCAACTCGTCCCCCTGCTCTCGAACGAGCCACTGTGACGTCACGATCATGGGCGTGGCCGGCCGTCCGGCTCGCGCCTCCCGCGGGCCGCACCGTGAACGCTCGTGTCGGCGGCAGCAGGGCGGGGTTTGTCGCGAGACCGGACCGTGGCAGAGCACATCGACAGGGAACATGGCGACCGCGGGCTCCGCCGAGCGGCCTCGGAGCCCGGGCCCCGCCGCCGCGGGCCGCCCCGGGGCCGGGGGCGTCCCGCCGCAGACCGACGGGAAGCAGACCTCCGCCCGCGCCGAGGGGACGCCCGGCGGCAGCCCGCTATGCGGACACGGACGGCCGGCCTGCCTCCTCTGCCGAGCCCCCAGACCCTCCGGCAGCGACCAGCGGCTCCGGAGGAGGAGCGACCCCGAGAGGAGCAGCTGCAGGACGGACTGCGACAGCCGGAGAGGTCGGTGTGCGGACCGGAGGGCCAGACGGCGGGAGGGGGTTCGGGTCTGACTAACGGTCCCCGCCGGAGGCCCGGGGTCCGGTGTGACCGGTGCAGCGGTCCGACCGGTCCGGTCCGAGACCCTCCGATGTTCGGTTGGCCGATTTGTCACGGAGGGGAACTATCGATCTGAACGGGGGGTGGGGGGGGGCTGTTTATCCACCGTCACGTGACCCACTACCGGTTCATTACAGTCGGTTTCCCCGGTCAGACGTGTCCCGGCGTGTCCGACGGGGGGGGGGCGGTTGGCGGGACGCCGTCAGCTCCGGTTGGGTTCCAATCGGTTTGTTCCGATCCCGTCACCAAATAACTCATTAAAAATAACGGGGGGGGGTTGTCGTCCTGCATGGTCCAGTCCTACAGGTGTGGGGGGCTTAGAAGAAGAAGTATACTATATTCATCCGCGCAGGGAACACGTGGTCACTCAGGTGACGTGTTGTGTTAGTGTATAACCACGCCCCTGAAACACAGCACACATCAACTACTCACATCAGGGGGGCAGGGTGACGTGCAGCGGCTTCTGGAGCGCGCCCCCATTGGGCAGTGGCGGTGGGCTGGCGCCTCCCACCGTCGGCTCACGCTCCTGGTGGGGTGGGATTTGATCCACCGATGGCTGGGGCGATTTGTCTACAAGACGTCTGCTCTACCGCTGAGCCACTGCCGCCCCAAGGGTTCTATGTAGGGTTCTACATAGTCCAGTCCTACAGGTGTGGGGGGGTTAGGGTTCTACATAGTCCAGTCCTACAGGTGTGGGGGGGTTAGGGTTCTACATAGTCCAGTCCTACAGGTGTGGGGGGGTTAGGGTTCTACATAGTCCAGTCCTACAGGTGTGGGGGGGTTAGGGTTCTACATAGTCCAGTCCTACAGGTGTGGGGGGGTTAGGGTTCTACATAGTCCAGTCCTACAGGTGTGGGGGGGTTAGGGTTCTACATAGTCCAGTCCTACAGGTGTGGGGGGGTTGGGGTTCTACATAGTCCAGTCCTACAGGTGTGGGGGGGTTAGGGTTCTACAGAGCCCACATAAAGGTTTGGTTGCTATAGGCAACACTGGCGGCCCCTTGTGGCCCAGTTGTGGTTCTGTAGGTAGTCCACCTGTCCCTCACTGGCAGAGGGACAGGGTGGGGTCTGGGGCGGGGTTTGAGGGACAGGGAGGGGTATCACCTGACTGGTACTATGATGTGAAGCGCTGGTCCTTGGGGGTTCCTGGTCCTTGGGGGTTCTTGGTCCTTGGGGCATCCTGGTCCTTGGGAGTTGCCCATCGGCCCTTTGTGTTGGGCTCAGGAACCCGTCGGTGGAACCTGAACAGATCCAGTGATGGTTGCTTTGGGGGGTCTGTACGTCCAGGCTGACGGTCCTCTGGGGGGGTCAGTGCGTCCAGGCTGACGGTCCTCTGTCTGGTCTCCCCAGAGTTCTTCCTGTGCCCGGCTCTCGTCCCAAAGGGTCCAGATGCGTCGGAGCCGTCCTGCAGACACAGGGTGAGTGTGGTGGGGGGGTCTCCGGCTGGGGCTGTGGTGTGACTGTTCCTGTGTTCCAGCTGCTGGAGGACAGAGACGAGGCCAAGAGGAGGAGAGACGAGTCCCAGCAGGGGGGGGTACGTTAGACCTTTACTTGCCCCCAGCCCTCACACCCCGCCCTGCAGCTCTAACGCCGCTCTGTCCCTCAGGGGGTCCTGTCCAACTCCGAGAACGAGGAGCCCCCCAGCTGGAGGACCAGGAACATCTCAGCCTTCATGAGGAAAACCAAGCCCTGCTCGTCCCTCAGCAGGTGAGCCGGCGCTGAGGGGGCCAGCGGGGGAGCCCTGTGACCTCTGACCTCTGTGTTCTTCCTCAGCGGCTGTCAGAGGAGTCAGAGCTGCACCGACCCAATGGAGACCCGAGAGGGCAAGCTGAAAGGAGCCCCCCCGTCGGGCCTGGACAGAGTACGTAAGCCCGCTGGGGGGGGCTAGCATAGTGCCGTAGCGTCCGTCTGAGGGCGTGGCGTCCGTCTGAGGGCGTGGCGTCCATCTGAGGGCGTGGCGTCCGTCTGAGGGCGTGGCGTCCGTCTGAGGGCGTGGCGTATGTCTGAGGGCGTGGCGTCCGTCTGAGGGCGTGGCGTCCATCTCAGGGCGTGGCGTATGTCTGAGGGCGTGGCATCCATCTGAGGGCGTGGCGTCCGTCTGAGGGCGTGGCGTCCGTCTGAGGGCGTGGCGTCTCTCTGAGGGCATGGCGTCCGTCTGAGGGCGTGGCGTCCGTCTGAGGGCGTGGCGTATGTCTGAGGGCGTGGCGTATGTCTGAGGGCGTGGCGTATGTCTGAGGGCGTGGCGTCTCTCTGAGGGCGTGGCGTATGTCTGAGGGCGTGACGTCCGTCTGAGGGCGTGGCGTATGTCTGAGGGCGTGACGTCCGTCTGAGGGCGTGGCGTCTCTCTGAGGGCGTGGCGTCTCTCTGAGGGCGTGGCGTCCGTCTGAGGGCGTGGCGTCCGTCTGAGGGCGTGGCGTATGTCTGAGGGCGTGACGTCCGTCTGAGGGCGTGGCGTCCGTCTGAGGGCGTGGCGTCCATCTGAGGGCGTCGCGTCCGTCTGAGGGCGTGGCGTCCGCCTGAGGGCGTGGCGTATGTCTGAGGGCGTGACGTCCGTCTGAGGGCGTGACGTCCGTCTGAGGGCGTGGCGTCCGTCTGAGGGCGTGGCGTCCGTCTGAGGGCGTGGCGTATGTCTGAGGGCGTGGCGTATGTCTGAGGGCGTGGCGTATGTCTGAGGGCGTGGCGTCCGTCTGAGGGCGTGGCGTCCGCCTGAGGGCGTGGCGTATGTCTGAGGGCGTGACGTCCGTCTGAGGGCGTGACGTCCGTCTGAGGGCGTGGCGTCTCTCTGAGGGCGTGGCGTCCGTCTGAGGGCGTGGCGTATGTCTGAGGGCGTGACGTCCGTCTGAGGGCGTGACGTCCGTCTGAGGGCGTGACGTCCGTCTGAGGGCGTGGCGTCTCTCTGAGGGCGTGGCGTCCGTCTGAGGGCGTGGCGTCCGTCTGAGGGCGTGACGTCCGTCTGAGGGCGTGGCGTCTCTCTGAGGGCGTGGCGTCTCTCTGAGGGCGTGGCGTCCGTCTGAGGGCGTGACGTCCGTCTGAGGGCGTGACGTCCGTCTGAGGGCGTGACGTCCGTCTGAGGGCGTGACGTCCGTCTGAGGGCGTGACGTCCGTCTGAGGTCGTGACGTCCGTCTGAGGGCGTGACGTCCGTCTGAGGGCGTGACGTCCGTCTGAGGGCGTGACGTCCGTCTGAGGGCGTGACGTCCGTCTGAGGGCGTGGCGTCCGTCTGAGGGCGTGGCGTCCGTCTGAGGGCGTGACGTCCGTCTGAGGGCGTGACGTCCGTCTGAGGGCGTGGCGTCTCTCTGAGGGCGTGGCGTCCGTCTGAGGGCGTGGCGTCCGTCTGAGGGCGTGGCGTATGTCTGAGGGCGTGACGTCCGTCTGAGGGCGTGACGTCCGTCTGAGGGCGTGACGTCCGTCTGAGGGCGTGGCGTCCGTCTGAGGGCGTGGCGTCCATCTGAGGGCGTGGCGTCTCTCTGAGGGCGTGACGTCCGTCTGAGGGCGTGGCGTATGAGGGCGTGGCGTCCGTCTGAGGGCGTGGCGTATGTCTGAGGGCGCGGCGTCCGTCTGAGGGCGTGGCGTATGTCTGAGGGCGTGGCGTCCGTCTGAGGGCGTGACGTCCGTCTGAGGGCGTGGCGTCCGTCTGAGGGCGTGCCGTATGTCTGAGGGCGTGGCGTCTCTCTGAGGGCGTGGCGTCCGTCTGAGGGCGTGGCGTATGTCTGAGGGCGTGGCGTATGTCTGAGGGCGTGGCGTCCGTCTGAGGGCGTGACGTCCGTCTGAGGGCGTGACGTCCGTCTGAGGGCGTGGCGTCCGTCTGAGGGCGTGGCGTCCATCTGAGGGCGTGGCGTCTCTCTGAGGGCGTGACGTCCGTCTGAGGGCGTGGCGTATGAGGGCGTGGCGTCCGTCTGAGGGCGTGGCGTATGTCTGAGGGCGCGGCGTCCGTCTGAGGGCGTGGCGTCCGTCTGAGGGCGCGGCGTATGTCTGAGGGCGTGGCGTCCATCTGAGGGCGTGGCGTATGTCTGAGGGCGAGGCGTCCGTCTGAGGGCGTGGCGTATGTCTGAGGGCGTGGCGTCCATCTGAGGGCGTGGCGTCCATCTGAGGGCGTGGCTCCGTCTGAAGGCGTGGCATCCGTCTGAAGGCGTGGCGTCCGTCTGAGGGCGCGGCGTCCGTCTGAGGGCGCGGCGTCCGTCTGAGGGCGTGGCTCCGTCTGAAGGCGTGGCGTCCGTCTGAGGGCGCGGCGTCCGTCTGAGGGCGTGGCTCCGTCTGAAGGCGTGGCGTCCGTCTGAGGGCGCGGCGTCCGTCTGAGGGCGCGGCGTCCTGCTGCTGGACAGGAAGGGCGTGGCCCGCCCTCACGCCTTCTCTCTGTCCTGCCAGGTGGGCGTCGGCCACAGCTACACGGCAGGAATCCTGCTGTCCTCGGAGAACAGCCGCTCGCTGTCGGCTCCCATCACCACCCCAGACAGGAGGCTCACCTGGAGGGCTGTCGTCCTGTCGTCAGCCACGCCCCTGGCCTCGGCCACGCCCCTGGCCTCGGCCCCGCCCCGTCCCGAGCGCTCCATCAGCCCCGAGAGCAACGACAGCATCTCCGAGGAGCTGAACCACTTTAAGCCCATCGTGTGCTCGCCGTGCACGCCCCCAAAGCGCCTGGCGGACGGCCGGCTGCTGCAGCCCACCATCGTGAAGTCTACACCCCGGAACCTGCGCCGGGGCCTCCAGAGGGCCACCAGCTATGAGGCCCCCCCTGCCGTGCTGCAGAAGTGGAGGCAGATCGAGCTGGACCGCCAGAGCCTCCGGGCGCGCTCCAGGGCCACGCTGACCAGCCCTGTCAGCGAGGACGGCCGCGGGGGGGCGGCCAGGGGCCAGCGGCCCCCGGCGGGACGGGACGGGGAGGGCCCCGTGGCCATCAACAAGAGGAGGCTGCTGTTTGACCCCCCAGACAAGCAGTCGGTGAAGATCCGGGTCCCTACGCTCCGCTACAGCAGCGAGGCCCCCTTCAGGGGGGACTCAGAGTCCACGCCGGAGTCCAGCGGCGCGGGGGGGTTCGTCAGCCGGACGCAGTCGTTCTCACCGTACTCCAGGAACATGGCCCCCCAGGGGGGTAAGTTGATGCCAAAGGAGCCTGACAGGGGCCACAAGCAGTCTACCTCAAGGAGGGTCGGAAAGCGGGACCAGAAGACCAAGCACCTGGACCGGGACTGGGACCTGGACCTGGACCGGGACCCGGACCGGAAGCGGGGCTGTCCAGGGTCCCAGGAGGCCCCTCAGGTGCAGCAGGAGCTTCGGGACCGCGCCCTGGCGCTGAGGCTGCAGAGAAAGTTCGACCTGGAGAACCCGGCCGGGGGCAGGAAACGCCCCGACACCTACTTCCTGCGGTCCTGGATGTCCAATCAGAACCGCAGGAGGTGTGGCCTAAGGAGATCTCGGCGAATTAACAAGAAGCACTAGAGCGGACACGCCCAGCTGTTCAAATATGCAACGTGAGAAGTTTGAATGTTCTTCCATGACGGGTGGCGAGCAGAAATCTCCCATCAGCCCCTTCTTCCAGCTTCTGCTTGTCACTTCCTGTCACCAGCAAATCACCAAAAATCAAAGGGGGTCCCAACCCCCAAACCCCCACCCCCCTGGGACGACCTCAAGGACCTGAACCGGACCACGAGTGTGTTTGTGTGTGTCTGTGTGTGTCCTCCAGCACACACACACACACACTACAATCACATGAGTTCTGAAAGAGTTAAAATTTATCGTTCTCTCCTCATGCTGATGTTAACCCAGTAGAAGGATCCTAGTCCACCGATGTTAACTAGACTAGTTTAAACACCTGAAGTAGAGACTAGTTTAAACACCTGAGGTAGAGACTAGTTTAAACACCTGAAGTAGAGACTAGTTTAAACACCTGAGGTAGAGACTAGTTTAAACACCTGAAGAAGAGACTAGTTTAAAACACTTGAAGAAGAGACTAGTTTAAACACCTGAAGAAGAGACTAGTTTAAACACCTGAAGAAGAGACTAAACACCTGAAGAAGAGACTAGTTTAAACACCTGAAGAAGAGACTAAGCACCTGAAGAAGAGACTAATTTAAACACCTGAAGTAGAGACTAGTTTAAACACCTGAAGAAGAGACTAGTTAAAACACCTGAAGAAGAGACCCAAGGCATTTAAACCAGTCTAGTCCTACTAGAACCCACTAGTCCAGCGGTTGAACCCACTAGTCCAGCTTTACAATCAACTAGTCCAGCGGTAGAACCCACTAGTCCAGCGGTAGAACTCACTAGTCCAGCGGTAGAACCCACTAGTCCAGCGGTAGAACCCACTAGTCCAGTGGTAGAACTCACTAGTCCAGCGGTAGAACCCACTAGTCCAGCGGTAGAACCCACTAGTCCAGTGGTAGAACTCACTAGTCCAGCGGTAGAACCCACTAGTCCAGTGGTAGAACCCACTAGTCCAGCGGTAGAACCCACTAGTCCAGCGGTAGAACCCACTAGTCTTTGGATAACCGTGATCTGGATGAGAACTTGCACAGATTGGAGGTCCCCCCTGGACAGATCTGTAGATGAAGGACCTGACTGGCTGTCCTTCAGCATGAGGATGAGGAGATGGTTGCCGTGACAATTGCTGGTAGCCAGTAGCTAAGCGTCCTGATGGCTGTGGGTGGGTGTTGGTTCACTGATTCTAGCTCATGGGGGCGTGTTGGGTTCAGTGCCCCTCAGGGTTTTCTACAACCCCAATCAGCTCATGTCAGTGTGACATCACGGGGGTGGGGGGTTAGGAGGTGGGGTCAATGCCCAGTGCCAAATGATGAGACTGACGTTCATCGTTTCTAGTCCAGTGTTCTGTAGGAGATCTGTAGAGCACGCACCATGTGGTCTCAGCCCAGACCCGGTCCAGTGGTGGTCTCAGCCCAGTCCTTTGGTGGTCCAGCATCCAGGGACCTCCGTCCAGCTCTGACCTGAGGTCTGTCATGTTGTTGGTCGCTGGGAGTCAGCTGATCAGCCGATGGAGGCCTCCTGGACTCAGGACTGCAGGACCTTCGATCAGCTGACCTCTGGGGGTCTGGTTCTACCTGCCGACACTGGATGACGATGGTGATGATGATAATGATGAGATGAACTTCTGTTAATTCAGGTCACGTGATCAGAACTAGGTGTGGACCTCAGGACCTGGTTCTGTTGTGGTTCTGATGTGTCACGTCTCTCTGACCGCTTACCTCAGATTTTTATATTTTAGATGTGTGAAGAAATTAAAGCTGAATGCAAACAATTGATTCACTGTTTTGTCCTGGATGTCAGGGTTCAGTTCTCATGTGGACCCCGGTTCTCCTGGAGGTCCTCGAGCCTGATGCAGGTGGGTTGTACCTGAGTGGATTCCTTCATTTCTAACTTAAAGCGGGTCTAGAGGTTCTATTCTTTGTTCTCTTTATTTCTTTAAGGTTCTGCTATTTTTGCTAAAAAGCGAACGACAAGCTCATTGAGCTGATAATATAAATTTAAATATATGAATTAAATATATTTTATATACTGTATTGGCCCGAATATAAGACGGTGTTTTTTGCATTGAAATAAGACTGAAAAAGTGGGGGTCGTCTTACATTCGGGGTCTAGACATTATACCCATTCACAACGCTAGATGGCGCCAGATATCTTTAAACCGAATGCTGAACTACCCAGGCCAAAGAACCCCTGTCACGAAGAAGAAAAAAATCTAGCGGTAAGACAGAAAAGAAGAAAATAAGAGACGAGATAACAGAAAATGGAGAAACGTAGCGACAATCTTAGAAGTCAGTGAAAAGCTTTCCGATCCTCAAAGCGGCCGCTTCCTAGAGTTCCACAGGAGGGTGGACGTGGACGTGGATGAGAAACGAAAGGACGGGATGCCCATCAGATTAGATGTGATTAGATGATTAGATGCCTTATATTCGGGCCAATACGGTATATATAATGAATACTTATATTTTATATATATCTTCTTCTTTTCCTTTTGGCTTTTCCCTTCAGGGGTCGCCACAGCGAATCAATTGCCTCCATCTAACCCTGTCCTTTGCATCCTCTTCTCTCAAGAGAATTTTATTTATAATTTTATATAATAATTTACATATAAATTTATTTATATAATTATTTATAATTATATATATATATAAATTTATGGCACAGAACGTAAACCTGCCGGTTTGACAAGAGTTGCGCAAGCGCAGACACGCTTCCGCGTCACATTTTGGTGAGCCAATCAGAATGCGCCAGCTCACAGTCTGTTAGCTGAGGAAAACATGGCGGCCGCCAGAAACGGGAAGAGTGGACTGCTGGAGAAAGTAAGACAGAGAGGTGGTTCTGTGTGGCGGGGGGGTTCTATCGGGG
>JABVMC010000047.1:20000-37500 GCA_013358685.1 Antennarius maculatus | reverse complement strand
GGAGCTCCATCAAACCCCCTCGTCTCTGTGCTGCTGCCGGAAGACGCTGCCGGTCTCTGCCGGTCACTGCGGCAGCGACTCTAGCCGGCCAGAGGGCCCCCCGGGGCCCGGGGCCCCGCAGCGCCCCCTGGTGGATGTGGCCTCAGCCTCCAACTTCAGCAGCTTCCAGCTGAGACACTTCCACCTGGACCTGCGGCTGAACTTTGCGGTGAAGGAGATGAGTGGCTGGCTGGTTCTGGACCTGGTTCCGGTCCAGGTGGGGGTCCAGACCCTGATCCTGGACTCTCACCCCTCCCTCCTCATCCAGTCCATAGACTGTAAGGCCCCCGGTGCTGGGAGGGGGGAGCCGGTCTCCCTCACGTACCGGGTCGATCCCTTCACCGACTACGGGTCCTCCCTGAACATTAGCCTGCCCCCCGCCTCCAGACCGGGTCAGCTGATCCAGATCACCGTCCGCTACTCCACCACCGACGGGCCGGCGGTAAGCAGGGGTTTCGGGGTCCGGTCCGGGTGGGGGTCCGGGGTCCGGTCTCCCCTGACGTGTTGTGTGTCCAGATCTGGTGGCTGGACCCGGACCTGACCTGTGGACAGAAGCTGCCCCTGGTCTTCACTCAGGGCCACTCCGTCTGCAACCGCTCCTTCTTCCCCTGCTTCGACACGCCGGCCGTCAAGAGCACCTACAGCGCCACCGTCAGGGTGAGTAGGGCAAAGCGCCACATGTGGTGCCGTGTCATACGTGTGACACGTGTCTTCCTCCTCTCAGGTTCCCGATGGCGTGACAGTGCTCATGAGCGCCTCCCGCAGCCGGTTTTCCCAGCAGGACCGGGTGTTCCAGTTCTCCATGGAGGTGCCGGTGCCGTCCTACCTGGTGGCGCTGGTGGCTGGAGAGCTGCAACACGTGGACCTGGGCCCGCGGTTAGTCAGGGGGGCTCCGCCCGGAACCAGAACTCAGGACCGGCTTAAACTTGCTGTCACAGGTTTTTGTTCTGCTGTCCAGGAGCCGGGTGTGGGCGGAGCCGTGTCTGCTGCCGTGTGCCGTGAAGAAGCTGGGGGGCAGCGTGGAGCGCTGGCTGGGCGTGGCTGAGGAGCTGTTCGGACCTTACCTGTGGGGCAGGTGAGCTCCAGGTCTGTGGATTTCACACCCATAAAGAAAGCCGCTTCATATTCAATCAATCAATCAACCAATCAAAAAACCCAACTGAATCCCCCGGAACATAAGGGACGGCGGCCGGGAAAAACTCCCTCATTGAGGAAGAAACTCCGGGCAGGACCCAGACTCTTTTGGGAGCCATCCCCCTTGACCGGTAGGGTGGAAAAGAAATAAAATGAAGATAAGAACAGGGTCAGAGAAAGAGATACAGAGAGAGAGTCAGATATTCCAGATAGAGTCAGTGTCTTTATGGTTATAGTTAGACCAGATAGAGTCAGTGTCGTTATGGTTAGAGATAGACCATTTCATGCAGACGCTGAATTGGGGACCAGAAAGTCAGGCTGTGTTCACCGACTCCTGGGTTGTTGTCTTCATACATGTTCACCATCATGTAGTTGGTAAATTCAAGGCACAATTACAGCTGCTTGGATGACTGTATGGTGGAAGGAGGAAGAAAGGAAGCAGGACCCCAGCCGATGGTTAGGTGAGGGGTGATACTGGTGGGATGGGAGGAGCAGGTCCATAGTGGATGGGTGGATGAGGGGTGAACCTGAGAAAACCTGCGAGGACATAGAGAACAGTGACTCCAGGGAAGAAGTTGAGTTAGTAAAGGTATGAATGGAGACTAGGAGAGAGAGGTCAGAGAGGAGGAGGAGTAACAGAGATGGTCAGAGAGGAGGAGGAGAGAGGAGCTCAGTGAGTCTGGATGTTGAGTCTCCAGCAGTGTAGGTCTATAAGAAAAAAACGTAACCTAAGTTGCCTTAATTGTAAAATTTTTGAAAAAGAAATGCTTTAAGTCTAGTCTTAAATAATGAGAGGGTGTCTGCCTCCTGAACCGAGAGAGGGAGGTGGTTCCACAATAGAGGGGCTTGATAGCTAAAGGCTCTAGCCCCCGTCCTACTTTTGTAAATTCTAGGAACCACCAGTAGGCCAGTATGTTGAGAGCGTAATGCTCTAGTTGGATTATATGGAACAAAAAGTTCCTGCAGATAGGTCGGTGCCTGGCCATGAAGGGCTTTGGAAGTGAGGAGTATTTTAAAATCCATCCTAGCTTTCACAGGAAGCCAGTGCAGAGAAGCCAGCACAGGAGAAATATGGTCTCTGGCACTGGTCCTGGTCAGAACCTGGTGTCTGGTACTGGTCCTTGTCAGAACCTGGTCTCTGGTACTGGACCTGGTCAGAACACGGGCAGCAGCATTCTGGATTAACTGAAGTGTCTTCAGCGACTTTTTGAAGAAGCCTGAAAAAAGTGAGTTACAGTAATCTAGTCTGGAAGTGATGAAAGCATTAATTAAGGAGTAGCTTCAGGAGTAGCTTCATTTATGGAAAAATACTCATCCTCACTTAGCCAGGTTCCGTTAAACAGAATAAATCTATATGATAATCTGATATAATTTCATTGATTAAAACAGCTTTTGAAGACAGATCTAATATTTAGGAGACCACATTTTATTGTTTTGTACTCTGGAGCTGTTGAAGTCTTGGTTTTGATTTTTATTAAATTTGCTTTACTCTGGACTCGAAATGAATTCATTTTACGTGAATCAACTTTAAATGGTCCAGGGACAGACGCGGTCTCAATGGTGTGTGCAGTGGGTGACAGTAAGGTGGGTGACCGTACAGTAGGTGAAAGTATAGTGGGTAACATTACAGTGGGTGACTATTCTCGGAGTGGAAAGACCTGTTTAAGACTGTGAGTCTGCATCCTGGTCTCAACTCTGGGTCAGGGTTAGGGTTAGGGTTTGGGTCAGAAATAAACCTGATCAGATTATTAGACATGCGGCTATACATGTCATCACTGGTCAGATTGGGAAGGGGACCAGAGAACACTATGGAGTCCGACACAGACTAGGGAAGCTGCACACCGACTGGATGTTAATTTTAGTGACCTCTGATTCAGGTGTGACATCGTCTTCCTCCCCCCCTCCTTCCCCATTGTTGCCATGGAGAACCCTTGCCTCACCTTCATCATCGCTTCCATCCTGGAGAGCAGCGAGTTCCTCCTGATCGACGTCATCCATGAGATTGCCCATGGCTGGTTCGGCAACGCCGTCACCAACGCCTCCTGGGAGGAGATGTGGCTGAGTGAAGGCCTGGCCACCTACGCCCAGAGGAGGATCACCACCGAGGCCTACGGTAGGACTGCTACTGCTAGTAGTGCTACTACTACTACTACTGTTACTACTGCTACTACTGTTACTACTGCTGCTGGGGAGCTGGCCACCTACGCCCAGAGGAGGATCACCACCGAGGCCTACGGTAGGACTGCTACTGCTAGTAGTGCTACTACTACTACTACTGTTACTACTGCTACTACTCTTACTACTGCTGCTGGGGAGCTGGCCACCTACGCCCAGAGTAGGATCACCACCGAGGCCTACAGTAGGACTGCTACTGCTACTACTACTGTTTCTACTGCTACTACTACTACTACCACTTCTACTACTGCTACTACTGTTACTACTGCTGCTACAACTACTACCACCTACACCCAGAGGAGGATTACCACCGAGTTCTACGGTACGACTGCTGCTGGTCTGCTATGCTCTTCCTCACACTGGTCTTCTCCCTCGTCTTCATCTTATCCGGTTCCTGAGTCTAGAAAAGTTCAAATTTGACCTTGACCTAGTTTTCTCAAGGTCATCATCTCGTTTCTATCCCCTTTGCTGCCTGAGTAATGTGCTTTTGGTTTCATCCTTCTATCTGAACGGTTGTGGAGACATTTGGTGGACTAACGGACGAACACACCAACACTGACAGTAACATCACCGCTTGTATTATCATGTCTCAGTCTTAAGGTTCATTTCCTATCTGGGTGTCACGGGTTCACTTCCCCCTCATCCTCGTCTGCAGGCGATGCGTTCACCTGCCTGGAGACGGCCGTCCGATTGGACGCCCTCCACAGACAGCTGCGTCTTCTTGGAGACAACAGTCCTGTCAGTAAGCTGCAGGTCAAGTGTGAGCCAGGTAACACACACAAACACACACACACACACACACACACACACACACACACACACAGGTGAGTTCAGGGTGGTATCTTGTCTCCAGGTGTGAATCCCAGCTGTCTGATGAATCTGTTCACCTACGAGAAAGGATTCTGTTTCGTGTCGTACCTGTCAGAGCTCTGTGGAGACGTCAGGCGCTTCGACTGTTTCCTGAGGGTCAGCACACACACACACACACACACACACACACACACACACATTTTTAAATGTTCTACAGTCTGTGTATGTGTATAATGACAAAAAAAGAAAGTTTGACTTTGACTTTAAAAAAAATGTAGTTTATTTCAACCCTTACAGCCCTATGAACACGCCCCTGAGTTCAGATCACATGATGGTTTTAAACCATTCTCAAAAAATAAAGTCTGTCATGTGGATTGCTGTGTTCATGTTTACAGATAGTAGAGATGTGAAACTGTCTTCCGGTTTTCATTTGGAGCTGATTGACCCGGAAAACCGGAGATATGATTGTTTACATTTGATCTAAGACAAGCGGTTCAAACGGCTCCTTATAATCAGATGCAGGCGGCGTGTTTCTGTCTATGCAGTCGCCATCGGACAAGAGGTGACGCTACTCTCACATGCGTTTAGTCGTTACCGGTCGTTAGTGGTAGTCATTAGCAGTACCGTGCGCTCTAACGACTACCGTTATCAACTGCGCTACCGTGCGTAATGCGCGCTAGTACCACATGGTATTTTTGCAGTTTGTTCAAAACCAGATTAGTGAGCATGTTTTTGGTGTTTATGTGCAATAAAATACAATTTTTCCATTTTCAAATTTCACTGTGTGTCTATTTTGCCCCAATATGTCAATATAATAAATTATAGGGAAATAATAACTATCTGTTCATGTAGCTGAAGTTGTGCTGAAGATAACCATACCAAGCATTCAATCATTTTAATCAGGTAATTGAGATAAATATCAAAAGTACCAAAAAACGGTCAGGGCTGTAAGGGTTAATAACACATGGGTTCCTGTTGAGGGGTAACACAACTCAGCCAATGGGAGGGGGACAGGTCACGCCCCTGTCTATGACCTGGGTCCACCTCAGAGCGGACTGGTCCGTCAGCAGGTGGCGGGGCTGACAGGGTGTCTGTGTTTCCAGGGGTACATCTCAGAGTTCAAGTTCAGCAGCGTGGGGGGTCAGGACCTCATCGACTACTTCCTGGGGTTCTTCCCTGAGCTGAAGGACGTCCCCCAGAGAGAGGGTGAGGGCGTGGCCAGGGGCTCCGAGGTCACTCACACCACTGACCAACCACCTGCTGTCCCATGTCAGAATGCTGTGTCATCACTTCCCGTGTGTCAGAATGCTGTGTCATCACTTCCTGTGTGTCAGAATGCTGTGACATCACTTCCTGTGTGTCAGAATGCTGTGACATCACTTCCTGTGTGTCAGAATGCTGTGACATCACTTCCTGTGTGTCAGAATGCTGTGACATCACTTCCTGTGTGTCAGAATGCTGTGACATCACTTCCTGTGTGTCAGAATGCTGTGACATCACTTCCTGTGTGTCAGGTCTGGAGTTTGAGCGCTGGTTGAGTGGGTGTGGTCCTCCTCTGTTTGAGCCCGACCTGTCAGCAGGGGGCGCTCTGACCCGGCCCGTTCAGGACCTGTGTGACCTGTGGAGCGGCAGCGACGCCCCCGACCCCAACACTGTGGCGACCTTTGACCTCTCAGCTTGGAGCACTTTTCAGATCGTCTTGTTCCTCGACCGCATGCTGGACCTGTCTCCCCTGACAAACGGTAACGCAGTACTCGCAGTAGTACTACGACACAGTACTCACAGTAGTACTACAACACAGTGCTCACAGTAGTACTACGACACAGTACTCACAGTAGTACTACGACACAGTGCTCACAGGAGTATTAGTACACAGTGCTCACAGGAGTATTAGTACACAGTGCTCACAGTAGTACTACGACACAGTGCTCACAGTAGTACTACGACACAGTGCTCACAGGAGTATTAGTACACAGTACTCACAGTAGTACTACGACACAGTGCTCACAGGAGTATTAGTACACAGTGCTCACAGTAGTACTACGACACAGTGCTCACAGTAGTACTACGACACAGTGCTCACAGGAGTATTAGTACACAGTGCTCACAGTAGTACTACAACACAGTGCTCACAGGAGTATTAGTACACAGTGCTCACAGTAGTACTACGACACAGTGCTCACAGTAGTACTACGACACAGTGCTCACAGTAGTACTACGACACAGTGCTCACAGTAGTACTACGACACAGTGCTCACAGTAGTACTACGACACAGTGCTCACAGTAGTACTACGACACAGTGCTCACAGTAGTACTACGACACAGTACTCCCAGCAGTACTACGACACAGTGCTCACAGTAGTACTACGACACAGTGCTCACAGTAGTACTACGACACAGTGCTCACAGTAGTACTACGACACAGTGCTCACAGTAGTACTACGACACAGTGCTCACAGTAGTACTACGACACAGTACTCACAGAAGTACTACGACACAGTGCTCACAGTAGTACTACGACACAGTGCTCACAGTAGTACTACGACACAGTACTCCCAGCAGTACTACGACACAGTGCTCACAGTAGTACTACGACACAGTGCTCACAGTAGTACTACGACACAGTGCTCACAGGAGTATTAGTACACAGTGCTCACAGGAGTATTAGTACACAGTGCTCACAGTACTACTACGACACAGTACTCACAGTAGTACTACGACACAGTGCTCACAGTAGTACTTCCCTGCTCTCACTGCAGATCACAATGTCATCTGCAAACATCATAGTCCATGGAGATTCCTGTCTAACCTCGTCTGTCAGCCTGTCCATCACCATAGCGAACAAGAAGGGGCTCAGAGCTGATCCCTGATGCAGTCCCACCTCCACCTTGAACTCCTCTGTCACACCTACAGCACACCTCACCACTGTCTTACAGTCCTCATACATGTCCTGCACCGTTCTAACATACTTCTCTGCCACTCCAGACTTCCTCATACAATACCACAGTTCCTCTCTGGGCACCCTGTCATAAGCTTTCTCCAGATCTACAAAAACACAACGCAGCTCCCTCTGGCCTTCTCTGTACTTCTCTATCAACATCCTCAAAGCAAATACTGCATCTGTAGTACTCTTTTTTGGCATGAAACCATACTGCTGCTCACAAATGCTCACTTCTGCCCTTAGTCTAACTTCCACTACTCTTTCCCATAACTTCATTGTATGGCTCATCAGCTTTATTCCTCTGTAGTTGCCACAACTCTGCACATCTCCCTTGTTCTTAAAAATGGGCACCAGCACACTTCTCTTCCACTCCTCAGGCATCTTCTCACTATCTAAGATCCTGTTGAACAACCCAGTCAGAAACTCTACTGCCACCTCTCCTAGACACTTCCAAACCTCTACAGGTATATCATCAGGACCGACTGCCGTTCCACTCTTCATCCTCTTCAGTGCTCTCCTCACTTCATCCTGGCTAATCTTTGCTACATCCTGGTCCACAACAGCCATCTCTTCTAGTCTTTGTTCTCTCTCATTTTCCACGTTCATCAACTCTTCAAAGTACTCTTTCCATCTTCCCATCACACTGCTGGCACCTGTCAATAGACTTCCATCCCTATCCTTAATCACCCTAACCTGCTGCACGTCCTTCCCATCTCTGTCTCTCTGTCTTGCCAGCCTGTATAGATCAGTCTCTCCCTCCTTACTGTCCAACCTAGCATACAAGTCATCATAAGCTTCTTGTTTGGCCTTTGCTACCTCTACCTTCACCTTACGCTGTATCTCCCTGTACTCCTGTCTACTCTCCTCAGTCCTCTCAGTGTCCCACTTCTTCTTAGCTAACCTCTTTCTCTGAATACACTCCTGTACCTCCTCATTCCACCACCAAGTCTCCTTATCTACTTTCCTTCCAGATGACACACCAAGTACTCTCCTACCTGTCTCCCTGATCACATTAGCTGTAGTTGTCCAGTCATCTGGAAGCACCTCCTGACCACCCAGAGCCTGTCTTAAATCCCTCCTAAAGGTCATGCAATACCCTTCCTTTTTCAGCTTCCACCATTTCGTCTTCTGCTCTGCCTTTGCCCTCTTCATCTTCCTCACCACCAGAGTCATCCTACACACCACCATCCTATGCTGTTTGGCTACACTCTCACCTACCACTACTTTACAGTCACTGATCTCCTTCAGGTTACACCGTCTACACAAGATGTATTCTACCTGTGTGCTCCTACCACCACTCTTATAGGTCACCCTATGTTCCTGCCTCTTCTGGAAGAAAGTATTCACTACAGCCATTTCCATCTTTTTTGTAAAGTCAACTACCATCTGTCCTTCTGCATTCCTCTCCTGGATACCAAACCTGCCCATCACCTCCTCATCACCTCTGTTTCCTGCACCAACATGTCCATTGAAGTCTGCACCAATGACAACTCTCTCACTTCTAGTTATGCTCTGCATCACTTCATCAAAGTCCAACCAGAATTTCTCCTTCTCCTCCAGCTCACATCCTACCTGTGGAGCATACCCACTAACAACATTGAACATCACACCTTCTATTTCTAGCTTCAGACTCATCACTCTATCCGACACTCTTTTTACCTCCAGGACATTCCTAACAAACTCCTCCTTCAAGATAACTCCTACTCCATTTCTCTTTCTATCTACACCATGATAGAACAACTTGAACCCTGCTCCTAAACTTCTAGCCTTGCTACCTTTCCACCTGGTCTCCTGGACACACAGTATGTCTACCTTCCTCCTCTGCATCATGTCGACCAACTCTCTACCTTTTCCTGTCATAGTTCCAACATTCAACGTCCCTACTCTCAGTCCTATACTCTTGGCGCTCCTCTTCTCTCTCTTCCTACGAACACACTTTCCTCCTCTCCTTCTTTGACCAACAGTAATCCAATTTCCACCGGCGCCCTGTAGGTCAACAGCGCGCAATGGCGGTCGTTGTTAACCCGGGCCTCGACCGATCCGGTATGGAAGTCATAGGTTTGATTCGCATCTTTGATTTGGCAAAAGTTTTACGCCGGATGCCCTTCCTGACGCAACCCTCTGTATTTATCCGGGCTTGGGACCGGCACAATAAGACACTGGCTTGTGCCCTCTTGCGGCTACATTTGTGCCCTCTTGCGGCTACATTACACTGGTACTAATTACAGTACTGATCAGTATTACTGTAATATTACTGGTAGTAACACGACGATCCGATAAATACTGATCCTCTCATTCTGATGGATGTGATGAATCCATGTGGATTCACTGAGCTCATCTGGAGCTACGCTAGCTGCTGGGCTAGCTTTAGAGCCAGTCAACACGTGACGTCACAACAGCAGCACACGTCACACACCAAAGCATGTAGTTCACATCACATGACGACATCAAAGCGTTGGTGTTTAATTCTTCACCAAAGCTGAGGTGATGATGAAACACGTGTGTTGATTTGTGGTCATGTTATCAGAGGGTTAGCGACCGTGACCTGACCTGTGTTTTGTCCGTGTTTTGTCCGTGTTCTGTCCGTGCAGCGGTGATGACGGCATTGGCTGCTCACTACTCGTCTCTGTTTGACGGCCTGAACG
Source organism: Antennarius maculatus (assembly GCA_013358685.1). Classification (NCBI taxonomy): domain Eukaryota; kingdom Metazoa; phylum Chordata; class Actinopteri; order Lophiiformes; family Antennariidae; genus Antennarius; species Antennarius maculatus. The sequence continues at coordinate 27,755 of JABVMC010000047.1, read as the reverse complement.
CTGAGGTGCAGATCCGCTGGCTGCAGGTGGTGGCCAGGAGCGGCTTCTACCCCGAGCTGCCCCGCGTCCGGGCATTCCTGCACAAACACGTAAGACCCCCCCAACAGGAAGTCAACACGGCAACGACAGGAGAAGCATGTCATTGATAAGACAAACACGTCAACAAGGGTAGAAACATGTCAATAAGGGTAGAAACACATCAACTATAGGAGAAACATGTCAACAAGGGTAGAAACATGTCATTAAGGGAACATGTCAACGATAGGAGAAACACGTCAACGATAGGAGAAACACGTCAACGACAGGAGAAACACGTCAATCGATAGGAGAAACACGTCAACGACAGGAGAAACACGTCAACGATAGGAGAAACACGTCAAGGGTAGAAACATGTCAGCGATAGGAGAAACATGTCAACAAGAGTAGAAACATGTCAATAAGGGTAAAAACATGTCAACGATAGGAGAAACACGTCAACGGTAGGACATGTCAACAAGGGTAGAAACATGTCAATGAGAGAAACATGCCAACGATAGGAGAAACACGTCAACGATAGGAAAAACATGTCAACAAAAGTAGCAACATGTAAAAAACAAACGTGTTAATAATATAATAAACATGTAAATAACAAAGATGTAAATGACAATAATGGTTGAATGATGACGTGTTGCACACTAGGGTGTTACTTTGATTAACCTGTGACTGACCTGGGGGTCTTGCTGTTATTGTTGTTGGTTGTTTTGGTGTTTGGAGATGTTGTTGTTTGTTGTTGATGTGTTCGGAGGTGTTGTTGTTTGTTGTTGTTGATGTGTTTAGAAGTTTTGTTGTTTGTTGTTGTTGTTGATGTGTTTAGAGGTGTTGTTGTTTGTTGTTGATGTGTTTAGAGGTGTTGTTGTTGTTGTTGATGATGTTTTTAGAGGTGTTGTTGTTTGTTGTTGATGTGTTTAGAGGTGGTGTTGTTGATGTGTTTAGAGGTGTTCTATGTTGTTGTTGTTGATGTGTTTAGAGGTGTTGTTGCTTTTGATGATGTGTTTAGAGGTGTTGTTGTTTGTTGTTGATGTGTTTAGAGGTGTTGTTGTTGTTGTTGATGTGTTTAGAGGTGTTGTATGTTGTTGTTGTGTTTAGAGGTGTTGTTGATGTGTTTAGAGGTGTTGTTGATGTGTTTAGAGGTGTTGTTGTTGTTTGTTGTTGATGTGTTTAGAGATGTTGTTGTTGTTGTTTGTTATTGATGTGTTTAGAGGTACTTTGATTAACCCGTGACTGACCTGGGGGTCTTGCTGTTGTTGTTGTTTGTTGTTTTGGTGTTTGGAGATGTTGTTGTTTGTTGTTGATGTGTTTAGAGGTGTTGTTGTTTTTAGAGGTGTTGTTGTTTGTTGTTGTTGATGTGTTTAGAGGTTTTGTTGTTTGTTGTTGTTGTTGTTGATGTGTTTAGAGGTGTTGTTGTTTGTTGTTGATGTGTTTAGAGGTGTTGTTGTTGTTGTTGATGTGTTTAGAAGTGTTGTTGATGTGTTTAGAGGTGTTGTTGTTGATGTGTTTAGAGGTGTTCTATGTTGTTGTTGTTGATGTGTTTAGAGGTGTTGTTGCTGTTGATGATGTGTTTAGACGTGTTGTTGTTTGTTGTTGATGTGTTTAGAGGTGTTGTTGTTGTTGATGTGTTTAGAGGTGTTGTATGTTGTTGTTGTGTTTAGAGGTGTTGTTGATGTGTTTAGAGGTGTTGTTGATGTGTTTAGAGGTGTTGTTGATGTGTTTTAGAGGTGTTGTTGATGTGTTTTAGAGGTGTTGTTGTTGTTTGTTATTGATGTGTTTAGAGATGTTGTTGTTGATGATGTGTTTAGAGGTGTTGTTGTTTGTTGTTGTGTTTAGAGGTGTTGTTGTTGTTGTTGATGTGTTTAGAGGTGTTGTTGATGTGTTTAGAGGTGTTGTTGATGTGTTTAGAGGTGTTGTTGTTGATGTGTTTAGAGGTGTTCTATGTTGTTGTTGCTGATGTGTTTAGAGGTGTTGTTGTTGATGTGTTTAGAGGTGTTGTTGTTGATGTGTTTAGAGGTGTTGATGTGTTTAGAGGTGTTGTTGATGATGTGTTTAGAGGTGTTGTTGTTTGTTGTTGATGTGTTTAGAGGTGTTGTTGTTGTTGTTGATGTGTTTAGAGGTGTTGTTGTTGTGTTTAGAGGTGTTGTTGATGTGTTTAGAGGTGTTGTTGATGTGTTTAGAGGTGTTGTTGATGTGTTTAGAGGTGTTGTTGTTGTTTGTTGTTGATGTGTTTAGAGATGTTGTTGTTGTTGTTTGTTATTGATGTGTTTAGAGGTGTTGTTGTTGTTTGTTGTTGATGTGTTTAGAGATGTTGTTGTTGTTGTTGTTTGTTATTGATGTGTTTAGAGGTGTTGTTGTTGTTGTTGTTGATGTGTTTAGAGATGTTGTTGTTGTTTGTTGTTGATGTGTTTAGAGATGTTGTTGTTGTTGTTTGTTATTGATGTGTTTAGAGGTGTTGTTGTTGTTGATGTGTTTAGAGGTGTAGTTGTGCGGTCCACCCCTATAACCTAAGCTCCTTCCTGTCTCCGTCCAGACGTCCAGGATGTACACCGTCCCGCTGTATGACGACCTGGTCGCCGGGGTGATGAAGTGTGTTGCCGTGGAGATTTTCAACCAGACTCAGTGCCGCCTGCATCCAAACCTCAGACGGACGTTAAGCCAGATCCTGTTCCAGACCGGCACAGCTCCGTCCAATCAGAATGTCCCGCCCCCCTCCATGCCTCCCACCCCTCAGACGCCGCCCGTCGCCACAGCAACCGCTGCGGGAACGGCCGGCGCCATGGCTCTGAGGAACGTGAACGTGTCTGCGTGACCTGTCCCAACACACCTGAACACAACGGGGACACGCCCCAGTAGATGGACGCTGTTGTCATGGCAACAACCGCTATCTGACAGGAAGCTCAATGGACACGTTTCACCATGTGACTCTCCTGTGATTGATCATGTGACTCTCTTGTGATTGATCATGTGATTGATCAGGTAATTGGTCGGCGGACGTCACACAAAACCCAAAGAAAGACTGGATCCCTCCGTTTCTGTGGAAACAAAGACGGGAAGTCCAGTCTGGTCACGAGCCTTCATCGCAGGTCATCATCAGCTGATGGCGAGCGCATCACCTGAGGCGGGTTAGTTAGTCTGGATTTAGTCAGTCTGGGTTTAGTTCGTCTGGGGTTAGTCTGGGGTTAGTTAGTCTAGAGGAAAAATGCTATAACAGAGGATTTCAAGTCCACCTCTGTCTGTCTGTCTCTGTGTCTGTCTGTCTGTCTCTGTGTCTGTCTGTCTGTCTGTCTCTGTGTCTGTCTGTCTGTCTCTGTGTCTGTGTGTCTGTCTCTGTGTCTGTCTGTCTGTCTCTGTGTCTGTCTGTCTGTCTCTGTGTCTGTCTGTCTGTCTGTCTCTGTGTCTGTCTGTCTGTCTCTGTGTCTGTCTGTCTGTCTGTCTCTGTGTCTGTCTGTCTGTCTCTGTGTCTGTCTGTCTGTCTGTCTGTCTGTCTGTCTGTCTGTCTGTCTCTGTGTCTGTCTGTCTGTCTCTCTGTCTGTCTGTCTGTCTGTCTGTCTGTCTGTCTGTCTGTCTGTCTCTGTCTGTCTCTGTCTGTCTGTGTGTCTGTCTGTGTATGTCTGCCTGTCTGTCTGTCTCTGTCTACCTCCTGGTTCTGAACACTGAAGCTCCCACGTGACCCACCGTGGACCACGTGATGACACCAGCAGACGTCACCTGGTGGCCTTGGTGCTGCGTTCACAATCAGAGGGTGACTCAGCTCTTCATCCCTTTAATGTCGGTTCATTCAGCAGCAGCCACTGAGGTTTCCTGATTCCCGAGGGGTCCGTGAACGCAGCAGAGGACAATAAAGAATCTTCTGTTTTATTTTATTAAACTTTCTGTTTTGAACGATTTCATTGGTGATAAAATGAAAAAATAAAATCTATATTTACAACTGGTTGATTTTTCCAGCTGTCAGTGAACGCATCTTCACTGGCGGCTCCGCCTGAGATGAGCGTTTGGAGAAACCACGTGACCCGGGGGGGGGCAGAGGGAACAAATCAAACAACAACCGGTGGACGCGTTCGAGACGGTTCCGGTGTGAGTCCCGGTCAACGACCCGCCGGGAACGAGTAGCGTGCCCGCGCATCTGCTCCAGAGGGATGCGACGGAAGTGACGTCTGTCGCTGGTCCACACACGGGTGCAGCTTCCGTAGGAGACGGAGTCACAGAGCAGCAGCATCTGGACGGACATCCGGACCGGGACCCCCACCGGGGACAGCATGGCGGAGGAGACCCGGGTCATCTACCACCTGGAGGACCAGGACACCCCCTACCTGATCAGGATCAACGTGCCCGCGCAGCGCGTCACCCTGGCGGACGTCAAACACGCGCTGAACAAGCCGCGCGCGAGATTCTTCTTCAAGTCCGTGGACGATGACGTAGGGTGAGCTCGATCCCCGCATCCAACCATCATCCATCCATTATCTGTCCATCATCCATCCATCCATCACCCATCCATCATCTGTCCATCCATCCTCCATCCATCATCTGTCCATCTGTCCATCATCCATCCATCATCTGTCCATCTGTCCATCATCCATCCATCATCGGTCCATCATCCATCCATCATCTGTCCATCTGTCCATCATCCAACCATCATCTGTCCATCATCCATCCATCATCTTTCCATCCATCCTCCATCCATCATCTGTCCATCATCCATCCATCCATCCTCCATCCATCATCTGTCCATCTGTCCATCATCCAACCATCATCTGTCCATCATCTGTCCATCATCCATCCATCATCTGTCCATCCATCCTCCATCCATCATCCATCCATCATCTGTCCATCCATCCTCCATCCATCATCTGTCCATCATCCATCCATCCTCCATCCATCATCTGTCCATCTGTCCATCATCCAACCATCATCTGTCCATCATCCAACCATCATCCATCCATCATCTGTCCATCTGTCCATCATCCATCCATCATCGGTCCATCATCCATCCATCATCTGTCCATCTGTCCATCATCCAACCATCATCTGTCCATCATCCATCCATCATCTGTCCATCCATCCTCCATCCATCATCTGTCCATCATCCATCCATCCATCCTCCATCCATCATCTGTCCATCTTTCCATCATCCAACCATCATCTGTCCATCATCTGTCCATCATCCATCCATCATCTGTCCATCTGTCCATCATCCATCCATCATCGGTCCATCATCCATCCATCATCTGTCCATCTGTCCATCATCCATCCATCATCTGTCCATCCGTCATCCATCCATCATCTGTCCATCCGTCATCCAACCATCATCTGTCCATCATCTGTCCATCATCCATCCATCATCTGTCCATCTGTCCATCATCCATCCATCATCTGTCCATCTGTCCATCATCCATCCATCATCTGTCCATCATCCATCCATCATCTGTCCATCTGTCCATCATCCATCCATCATCTGTCCATCTGTCCATCATCCATCCATCATCTGTCCATCCATCCTCCAACCATCATCCATCCATCATCTGTCCATCATCCATCCATCATCCAACCATCTGTCCATCATCTGTCCATTATCCATCCATTATCCAACCATCATCCAACCATCATCCATCCATTATATGTCCATCATCCATCCATCCATCACCCATCCATCTGTCCATCCATCCTCCATCCATCATCTGTCCATCATCCATCCATCCATCCTCCATCCATCATCTGTCCATCTGTCCATCATCTGTCCATCATCCATCCATCATCTGTCCATCCATCCTCCATCCATCATCTGTCCATCATCCATCCATCCATCCTCCATCCATCATCTGTCCATCTGTCCATCATCCAACCATCATCTGTCCATCATCCATCCATCATCTGTCCATCTGTCCATCATCCATCCATCATCGGTCCATCATCCATCCATCATCTGTCCATCTGTCCATCATCCATCCATCATCTGTCCATCCGTCATCCATCCATCATCTGTCCATCCGTCATCCAACCATCATCTGTCCATCATCTGTCCATCATCCATCCATCATCTGTCCATCTGTCCATCATCCAACCATCATCTGTCCATCTGTCCATCATCCATCCATCATCTGTCCATCTGTCCATCATCCATCCATCATCTGTCCATCCATCCTCCAACCATCATCCATCCATCATCTGTCCATCATCCATCCATCATCCAACCATCTGTCCATCATCTGTCCATTATCCATCCATCATCCAAACATCATCTGTCCATCATCCAACATCATCTGTCCATCATCCAACATCATCCGTCCATCATCCATCAGTGAGATGGCTCTGTCCCAATAACCTTCAACATGAAATCAATATTCATTCTATTGTTTGTTAGTTCAAAATAAAATGAAACCAAATAATAAAACAAACATCAATGATGTCACTAAAGGTAAACAAAACGCTTGAAGCTTTACCCCCACCTTTATATTTGAATAAGCTCACTTTAAAGTCTCACGCCGTCACTAACTCCACCCACTACCTGTCAATCAAGCGCCCAACCAATCACGGCCATGTTCCAGAGGGAATCATGTGACCAACATAGTCTGCTATGTTAGCAGGAACTCCTCTAGTGGACTCCAGTTCCCATCATCTAGAGTCAGAACTGTTCACAATGTTCATGTTAGTGAGCAGAGAGTCCAAACAGCAGAACCACACTAAACAACCATTAGTGAGTGAAACTAGCTGCTAGCACCAACAGTCTGTCCAGCTAGGGTTTCTGTTTGGAATGGGACAATCCATGTAGTACCCACAATGCTCCTGGGGGGCTGTCTTTAGTAACTCCATACAGTTGTGTTCATGTAGTCACTAACAGAACCATCACTTCTCTAACATTTCTTTAACACCTGCTCTTTGGACAGGAGCCTTTTCCTTTAGCGTTAGCTCCTTTACCAGTCTCACCAGTAGTTAGCTTTCTTTCCAGTATGAAATTAAAATAAAATAACATAAATAAAAAAAAAAGTGCAAGTGAAAATTAGCAGGAGGCCCACATGGTGGGTAAGGTACACCCTTCTTACAATGTAAGGCGTCACTATCTAACATCACAACATCTAATATCTAATATCTATCTAATATCTATCTCACAATGGTCAAAAATATAAGGAGTCATTATCTGATATCAAAACATCCTTGGCCCCCCTACACTGCAGCACAGGCTGACATCTCCTCCCCTCCATTCAAACGCGTGCTGACCTCGCCAGCCCCCCCCCCCGCTCCTCCTGAGAGAGTCATTGTACCCCCTGATGGCACGGGGCACGAAGGAGGACCTCAGCCTCTCTGGAGGCGCTGTGTGACAGCAGTCTGCTGCTGAAGGTGCTTCTCTGCTGGGAAAAGGTGGTGTGCAGGGGGGGGGGGTGCTGGTGTTGTTCATGATAGCCCTGACTTTAAACATGGTCCTGCTCCCCAGAACTGTCTCCACAGAGTCCAGGCTCAGACCGACCACTGAGCCCTCTCTGAGGATGAGTCTGTTCAGACGGTCCATATCTCTTTTCCTGGCCCCCCACCCCAACATACAATGGCGTATGACAGCACCATCTCCTTCGTCTTGGAGACGTTGAGCTGGAGCTGGTTCAGCTGGCAACACTCCACAAAGTCAGCCACCAATGCCCTGTACCCCCCCTCATCACCCTCATGGATACATGCCACAATCGCAGTGTCATCAGAGTACTTCTGTGTGTGGCATGTATCCGAGTACTTCTGTATGTG
>JABVMC010000047.1:12500-15000 GCA_013358685.1 Antennarius maculatus | reverse complement strand
ACCTGTTTAGACGCTGCCGCCCTCTCCTGCTCTGATTGGCTGCCGCTGGTCATGTGACCAGCAGAGCGTCCGGTATTGTCCGGTAGATAAAGGAGGGCTCTCACTTTATTCTGCTTATTCTGTCTGATTCTCACTGACATTTGTTGGATCTCCTGTTCAGAGGTTTGGTTTTTACTCTTTTTTATTTAGATATTAATTTTTGATTTTTGATTTTGAATTTTTCTCAACTTGTTCTGAAGCTATGAAACCAGTTAGATAAATGATAACAAATGTATTTTACAATTCTTTCTGATATTTTTTCTATATTTAGTATTTTGGAAATGCAGGTTTAGATTTTTACAAATTCTTCTCAGGTTTTATTTTGAATAAAGTAATGATCTTAAAAACATATCTTTAATTTACTAATGACATCAGAATCTGACACCAGTGACTGTTTCAGATTCAGCCAATCAACAGGGGAGGACAGTTCCTCACCACGACTCCTGAGGCGACAGCGCCGGTGTCACCGAAAGCCCAAAACCCAGCGGATGGAGAGGGTAAACCCTAACCCCTAACTGTAACCCTAACCCCTAACACTAACCCCTAACACCAACCCCTATCTCTAACCCCTATCTCTAACCCTAACCCCTGACACCAACCCCTATCTCTAACCCCTATCTCTAACCCTAACCCCTAACACCAACCCCTATCTCTAACCCCTATCTCTAACCCTAACCCCTAACACTAACCCCTATCTCTAACCCCTATCTCTAACCCTAACCCCTAACACCAACCCCTATCTCTAACCCCTAACACCAACCCCTATCTCTAACCCCTAACACTAACCCCTATCTCTAACCCCTAACTGTAACCCTAACCCCTAACACCAACCCCTATCTCTAACCCTAACCCCTAACACCAACCCCTATCTCTAACCCCTAACACTAACCCCTAACTCGAACTCTAACCCCTATCTCTAACCCCTAACACTAACCCCTAACACTAACCCCTATCTCTAACCCCTAACTCTAACCCTAACCCCTAACACCAACCCCTATCTCTAACCCCTATCTCTAACCCTAACCCCTAACACCAACCCCTATCTCTAACCCCTATCTCTAACCCTAACCCCTAACACCAACCCCTATCTCTAACCCCTAACACCAACCCCTATCTCTAACCCCTAACACTAACCCCTAACTCGAACTCTAACCCCTAACTCTAACCCCTAACACTAACCCCTAACACTAACCCCTAACACTAACCCCTAACACTAACCCCTAACACTAACCCCTATCTCTAACCCCTAACTGTAACCCTAACCCCTAACACCAACCCCTATCTCTAACCCTAACCCCTAACACCAACCCCTATCTCTAACCCCTAACACTAACCCCTAACTCGAACTCTAACCCCTATCTCTAACCCCTAACACTAACCCCTAACACCAACCCCTATCTCTAACACTAACCCCTAACACTAACCCCTAACACTAACCCCTATCTCTAACCCCTAACTGTAACCCTAACCCCTAACACCAACCCCTATCTCTAACCCTAACCCCTAACACCAACCCCTATCTCTAACCCCTAACACTAACCCCTAACTCGAACTCTAACCCCTATCTCTAACCCCTAACACTAACCCCTAACACCAACCCCTATCTCTAACCCCTATCTCTAACCCTAACCCCTAACACTAACCCCTATCTCTAACCCCTATCTCTAACCCTAACCCCTAACACCAACCCCTATCTCTAACCCCTAACACCAACCCCTATCTCTAACCCCTAACACTAACCCCTAACTCGAACTCTAACCCCTATCTCTAACCCCTAACACTAACACCTAACACCAACCCCTATCTCTAACCCCTATCTCTAACCCTAACCCCTAACACCAACCCCTATCTCTAACCCATATCTCTAACCCTAACCCCTAACACCAACCCCTATCTCTAACCCCTAACACCAACCCCTATCTCTAACCCCTAACACTAACCCCTAACTCGAACTCTAACCCCTAACTCTAACCCCTAACACTAACCCCTAACACTAACCCCTAACACTAACCCCTAACACTAACCCCTATCTCTAACCCCTAACTGTAACCGTAACCCCTAACACCAACCCCTATCTCTAACCCTAACCCCTAACACCAACCCCTATCTCTAACCCATATCTCTAACCCTAACCCCTAACACCAACCCCTAACTCTAACCCCTAACACCAACCCCTATCTCTAACCCCTAACACTAACCCCTAACTCGAACTCTAACCCCTAACTCTAACCCCTAACACTAACCCCTAACACTAACCCCTAACACTAACCCCTAACACTAACCCCTATCTCTAACCCCTAACTGTAACCCTAACCCCTAACACCAACCCCTATCTCTAACCCCTAACACCAACCCCTATCTCTAACCCCTAACACTAACCCCTAACTCGAACTCTAACCCCTATCTCTAACCCCTAACACTAACCCCTAACACCAACCCCTATCTCTAACCCCTATCTCTA
>JABVMC010000047.1:0-7500 GCA_013358685.1 Antennarius maculatus | reverse complement strand
ACACCCGTCTGTCTGCCTGCAGTCCGGTGATGCTAACCGTGGCAAAGTGCTGGGATCCAAACCCACGAAGCTGCTTCACGCTGCCCAGGAGTGAGTCCACAAGACTACCAGGGTCGGCTACAGTTAGCTGGTGCCGGCCAGATACTCATGATGCAGTGGATCTGTAGTAAAAGTACTAGTAGCAGTAAACGTAGTAGTGGTGGTAGTATTAGTAGGAGTAACAGTAGTAGTAGTAATAACAGTGGTAGTAGTAGTAGTAGTAGTAGCAGTAGTGGTAAAAGTAGTGATAGCTGTAGTAGCAGTAATAGTAGCGTTGTAGTAGTAACAGTAGTAGTAGCAGTTGTAGCAATAGCAGTAATAGTACTACTACTACTACTAGGGGTAGTAGTAATAGCAGTGACAGTAGTAGTTGTTGTAACAGTAGTAGTAGCAACAGAAGTAATAGGAGTAGTAGCAGTAGTAATAACAGTACTATTGTTCGTAGTAGTAGTAGTAGTAGTAATAGTAGTAGTAACATAGTAACAGTAGTTGTAGTAGTGGTAACAGTTTCAGTAGTAGTAGTGGTATTATTATTATTATTATTATTAATAGTAGTAGTAGTAGTAGTAGTAGTAGAATTAATAGTAGTATCGTATTGGCCCGAATATAAGACGGTGTTTTTTGCATTGAAATAAGACAGAAAAAGTGGGGGTCGTCTTACATTCGGGGTCTAGACATTATACCCGTTCACAACGCTAGGTGGCGCCAGATATCTTTAAAGCGAATGGTGAACTGAACTCCCCAGGCCAAAGAGAACCCCTGTCACGAAGAAGAAAAATAAAAATAGCGGTAAGAAAGAAAAGAGAAGAAAATAAGAGAAAACAGAAAATGGAGAAACGTAGCGACAATGTGGAGAAAAGTGGGTTGAAGATCGTCCAGGTTAACCGGCAGCTGAGGAGAAGTTATGATGCAAACTTCAAGATGATGGTGAGAAATGAGGCCGAGTCTTCAAACTATTACAAAGCAGCTGTGAAACATGGTGTGACAGAGTGTAATGTACGGAGATGGAGAGCTCAAAATGAGCTTACCCCATGCTCACAGCCAGAGAAAAGCTTTCCGTGGTCCTCAGAGCGGCCGCTTCCATGAGCTCCAGATGTGAGACAGTTTTTTCATGATTTGAATGAGGCAAAATAACATGCTTTTTTTGTAATTATTTTCTGTAGAAACATTAAATTTGGTGTTCAAAAAGTCTTTTTTCAAACTTGAGTCTTCAAAAAGAGGGGGTCGTCTTATAATCAGGGCCGTCTTATATTTGGGCCAATACGGTAATAGTATAGTAGTAGTAGGACGAGGATGCTGCCCCCTACTGGTTGTCATCATCTTCCTCACTTTCTTCGTGTTCGTCTGGTTCGTCATACTTCAGACATTCTTCCCTCTCTGACCACACCCCTCCAGGTGAGCCAGTCCGTCCCATCGACCCTGCCGCCTGGGTGTCGCACACCGCCGCCATGACAGGGAGTGTCCTCCCCCACTATGGTAAGACAGGGAGTGTCCTCCCCCACTATGGTAAGACAGGGAGTGTCCTCCCCACTATGGTAAGACAGGGAGTGTCCTCCCCCACTATGGTAAGACAGGGAGTGTCCTCCCCACTATGGTAAGACAGGGACTGTCCTCCCCCACTATGGTAAGACAGGGAGTGTCCTCCCCACTATGGTAAGACAGGGAGTCCCCTCCCCACTATGGTAAGACAGGGAGTGCCCTCCCCACTATGGTAAGACAGGGAGTGCCCTCCCCACTATGGTAAGACAGGTAGTGTCCTCCCCACTATGATAAGACATGGAGTATCCTCCCCACTATGGTAAGACAGGGAGTGCCCTCCCCACTATGGTAAGACAGGGAGTGTCCTCCCCACTATGGTAAGACAGGGAGTGCCCTTCCCACTATGGTAAGACAGGGAGTGTCCTCCCCACTATGGTAAGACATGGAGTATCCTCCCCACTATGGTAAGACAGGGAGTGTCCTCCCCACTATGGTAAGACAGGGAGTGTCCTCCCCACTATGGTAAGACAGGGAGTGTCTTCCCCACTATGGTAAGACATAGAGTGTCTTCCCCACTATGGTAAGACAGGGAGTATCCCCCCTCAGCCACTGGGCCCGTGTCCTTCATCTGGGTTTGACGCCAGCAGAACCATCGTGTTTTTCAGGCGTCCATGAAGAACACCATCTCACCATCCACAGTGACATGACGACCGTCGTCAAGGCGATGGCCAATCATGAGTCAGGTCTGGAAGTTCGGGATCGGATGTGGTTGAAGATCAACATCCCCAACGCCTTCATTGGTCAGCCTTGCTGTAGTTGATCCATGTTTGTTTACTGTGGGGGGGTTGTGAACCGATCCAGGGGTTAAGAGCATCAACTAATGAAGGTTCTGGTCCATCCAGGTTCAGACGTGGTGGATTGGCTCCACTGCAACGTCGAAGGGTTCACCGACCGCCGGGAAGCTCGCAGGTATGCAGGAAACCTGCTGAAGGCCGGGTACATCCGACACACGGTCAACAAGGTGACCTTCTCTGAGCAGTGCTACTACGTGTTTGGAGACCTGTGTGGAGGTGAGAGCACCAGACAGCAGGGGGTTAGGGTTAGGATTAGGGGTTAGGGTTAGGGGTTAGGTTTAGAGAGTTGGGTTAGGGTTAGGATTAGGGGTTAGGGTTAGAGGGTTGGGTTAGGGTTAGGGGTTTAGGGTTAAGGTTAGCGTTAGGGTTAGGGGTTTAGGGTTAAGGTTAGGGTTAGGGGTTTAGGGGTTAGGGTTAAGGTTAGCATTAGGGTTAGGGGTTTAGGGGTCACTGTCATGAACAAGCAGGGACCTTTGGAACACTTGCCGGTCACGAAGTGCACTCGTGTCACCAGATGAACCAGAACCATCAATATTCCCTGAAGAACACGCTGGTCCTGGTCTGGTCAGAAGGGTTAGAACCTGAACCTGGTGTCAGGGCCTCACGTCCTGGAACGTCTCACACGGGGTTGTAAACGAACCTCTGACAATCCACTGACTGGTCCTGATTGGCCAAACGTGTCCGGCGGGCGTTCTGGGGGAACCGGACCCACAGTCTGATGTGGTTCCTCCTTTGTCTCAGATATGGGCCTGATGTCTCTATTGGATCATCATGGAGTAGGAGGACCAGACTGGGACCCGCTGGCTCCTCCCCTTGCCTTCCCCTACCAGTACCCCACCCCCCACCCCAGCCTTTCACCTCACCCCCCCCACCAGATGCCAGCCGTTAGAGGAGGAGGAGGAAGTGACCAGAAGAGAGGTACCACGGCCACCGTCACCCGTACACTGTTGTGTCAGCAGGGAGGGTCCAGGTCCAGTCCGTCTGTGTGTGGGGGGGTCATAAACGTTTACATTTCTCTAAATACTAAAATAAATAGTTCGTTGCTCTATCGCAGAATTTCGTTATTCACAGGTGGTTCCTGGAACACAGTAACCACGAACGAGGGATCGCTGTAATGTGTAGACGGACATCTGGCAGCAGAATATGGAACCTTTATTCATGATGACATCACACTATGACTTAACTTTATTCATGATGACATCACACTATGACTTTATTGATGACTTCACACTATGACATGACTTAACTTTATTCATGATGACATTACTCTGTGACATGACTTTATTCATGTGGACATCACACTATGACATGACTTAACTTTATCCATGATGACATCACATAATGACGAATTAACTTTATGATGACATCACACTATGACATGAATTAACGTCATTCATGATATCACACTATGACATGACTTTATTCACGATGACATTACACTATGACATGACTTTATTCATGATGACATTACACTATGACATGACTTTATTCACGATGACATTATGACATGACTTTATTCATGATGACATTACACTATGACATGACTTTATTCATGATGACATTACACTATGACATGACTTTATTCATGATGACATTACACTGTGACATGACTTTATTCATGATGACATCACACTATGACATGACTTAACTTTATTCACACATCTACAGGAAGTAGCGGGTCCGACTGCAGCAACGGTCAAAAGGGGGAAGGAGGAAGAGGAGGGAGCCAATCAGAGCCGGCTCAACAGGAAGTCAGTCCCTGTGACCAGCAGGTGGCGGCGGCAGACCCACCAGGTGACGCCTGCACCCAGCAACACCCGGCCTCCTTCCCTGGTTTCCTTGGCAACAAGGACTCCCAGGACCTCCTCCAGATGCCGTCTCCCTCTGGGGCTCAGCGCTACAACCTCCCCCCCGCCCAGCAGCCCCTGTGCCTCGCCATGGGAAGCCCCAGTGACTTCTTTGTGGACGTCATGTGACCCTGTGATGATGATGAATGTGAACCGCTGATGAAGAATCAGGAACCACTGTGAGCCCGCTGCTCCTCATCGCCATGACGATTGTCTCCAGGAGGGCTCAGACCTGCTCCCGTCACCAGGGACACCTGTTACCATGGAAACAGAGCTGTCTTAAACAAACCTCATTTAAAAGTATTTTACTGTGATTATAGCACAGGGGTGTCGACAACCACCGACCAGTCACCACCTTCTACCACCTGAGGGGACAACGGTCATGACGTCACCATCAGGGCCCCCCCAGTGGACATAACGGTCATGACGTCACCATCAGGGCCCCCCCAGTGGACATAACGGTCATGACGTCACCATCAGGGCCCCCCCAGTGGACATAACGGTCATGACGTCACCATCAGGGCCCCCCCAGTGGACATAACGGTCATGACGTCACCATCAGGGCCCCCCCAGTGGACATAACGGTCATGACGTCACCATCAGGGCCCCCCCAGTGGACATAACGGTCATGACGTCACCATCATGGCCCCCCCAGTGGACATAACGGTCATGACGTCACCATCAGGGCCCCCCCAGTGGACATAACGGTCATGACGTCACCATCAGGGCCCCCCCAGTGGACATAACGGTCATGACGTCACCATCAGGGCCCCCCCAGTGGACATAACGGTCATGACGTCACCATCAGGGCCCCCCCAGTGGACATAACGGTCATGACGTCACCATCAGGGCCCCCCCAGTGGACATAACGGTCATGACGTCACCATCATGGCCCCCCCAGTGGACATAACGGTCATGACGTCACCATCATGGCCCCCCCAGTGGACATAACGGTCATGACGTCACCATCATGGCCCCCCCAGTGGACATAACGGTCATGACGTCACCATCACCCCCCAGTGGACATAACGGTCATGACGTCACCATCACCCCCCAGTGGACATAACGGTCATGACGTCACCATCACCCCCCAGTGGACGCTCCATGTCTGTTTGTCGTCTGTCTTCACTATAAACAATAAAGCTGGTCACGTGTTCAGCGTGTGACGTTACCAACACGTGACGTGTTGATGCTGTAGATCGCGTGACTCCGTTCACAGGAACAGATGGTAGTGCTAGCTGGTTAGCATGCTAACAGGAGCGCCGAGGAGCTCACTAAGCGGTTCCGGTTCCGGTCGGGACTACTTCCGGCGGTGCAGTTCCGTGTCCCGGCGCTAGGGGGGGTCGCGTCCCGTTCCGCAATGACGCGTCCCCGGTGCAGCGGGCGGTGGGCGCGTGTCGAACCGGTGAGTCACGAGCGCAGGAGGGGATCAGACGGGAGACCGTTGGGGGGGGGTGAGCCGGAACGGGACGCGGCCCGGGGGGGCTGACGGGCCGCCGACATCTTGCCTCCGGCCGGACTCCTGTTTCCACGGTCAGACGTCCCGGTGGAGGGACGACCCAGCCCGGGAGGCGGCTGCCGTCGGTGGATCGGTCGGTGCCGCCGCACCGGGAGGGTCTGTCCACCGGACCGGTACATCAGGGTCGCCGGTCCGGTTACCGGCGGTGCTTCCGGCCCCGGATCGGTGACGTCAGGGTCGGTCTCCGGTCCCGGTACAAACCGAGGGGATCCGTTCCACACCGGAGGGGCCGCTGCGGTCTGTCGGAACCGTTACTGTGACGTCACGGCGAACGTCTGACCGCCATTTACCGGAAACCGTTAAAGACGGGTTTCAGGCGGAGTTCTGCACGCGCTTCCGCCGCTCACGCGCTCTTTGACGGTCACATCCAACGGGCGGCAGTGGCTAAGCTAACATGCTAACAGCCGCTGTCTGCAGAATCCATCTGACGTCAGCGGTCATGTGACTTCAGCGCTTTTCCTTGATTTAGATTCGAATGATGAGAGAAAACGAAGTGACGTCAGAAACGTTGACCTTTGACCTCCGGTACCGTCTCAGCTGTGGGTTTGATGAAGCTGCAGGTCCTCTGTGTTTTATTTGACACACACAAAGTGTAGATTATATTTTATTTTACTACCTGCCACCAGAAGTTCCTCTTCATCGCTTCACTGACTCCTCCCTATCAGCTGTGACTCCACCCCCAGCCACAGGGGGGCGGAGTTGATCTCCAGGGTGCATCCAGTGCTGCGCGTTGACAGGATGGTCGGTTTCTTCATCAGGTTTGGGTCCATATCCACTAATTCAGTCCTCAGGGGGCGTAGCTAGCAGCATGATGCTACTTAGCAGGAGACAGGGACAGCCAATCAGCTCGCAGGATGCTGAGAGTTTAGCTGAGACATGCCCCACTTTCACTGAAGTGAACTGTAAAGGTGTGTTCAGGTGCAGTGATGGTGAGTTCAGTGACAGTGAAGGTGCGTTCAGAGATAATGATGGTGCGTTCAGTTGCAGTGACGGTGCATTCAGGGACAGTGATGGTGCATTCGGGGGTAGTGACGTGTGTTCAGGTGCAGTGATGGTGTGTTCAGATGCAGTGACGGTGCGTTCGGGTGCAGTGATGGTGCGTTCAGGTGCAGTGACAATCTGTTCAGGGACAGTGATGGTGCATTCAGGGATAATGATGGTGCGTTCAGTTGCAGTGACGGTGCGTTCAGGGACAGTGACGGTGCGTTCAGGGACAGTGACGGTGCGTTCGGGTGCAGTGATGGTGCATTCAGGTGCAGTTTGTCCGTTCCGTTGCCCAGCAGAGCTCCGTGCTGCAGCCTGGCCCAAGTCATGTGATGCAGTGATGCTGTTGCCAGCTGTGCGACACCCGAGTGATGAGGTCATCACAGAGCGACTAACGCAGCTCCTGAGGGCCGGTTAGGGTTAGGGGGGTTAGGGTTAGGGGGGTTGGGGTTAGGGTTAGGGGTTAGGGTTAGGGGGGTTAGGGTTAGGGGTTAGGGTTAGGGGGGTTAGGGGTTAGGGGGTTGGGGTTAGGGGGTTAGGGTTAGGGGTTAGGGTTCGGGGGGTTGGGGTTAGGGGGGGTTAGGGTTAGGGGTAGGGTTAGGGGGGTTGGGTTAGGGTGGTTTTTTATGGGGTGTTAGGGTTAGGGGTTAGGGTTAGGGGGGGTTGGGGTTAGGGGGGTTAGGGTTAGGGGTTAGGGTTAGGGGGGTTAGGGTTAGGGGGGGTTGAGGGCATGAGGGTTAGGGGGGTTAGGGTTAGGGGGGTTAGGGTTAGGGGTTTG
>JABVMC010000046.1:130000-197500 GCA_013358685.1 Antennarius maculatus | reverse complement strand
ATCAGATGTGATCAGGTGTGATCAGATGTGATCAGGTGTGATCAGGTGTGATCAGGTGTGATCAGATGTGATCAGGTGTGATCAGATGTGATCAGGTGTGATCAGATGTGATCAGATGTGATCATGTGTGATCAGATGTGATCAGGTGTAATCAGGTGTAATCAGATGTGATCAGGTGTGATCAGGTGTGATCAGGTGTGATCAGGTGTAATCAGATGTGATCAGGTGTGATCAGGTGTTAGGGTTAGTGTGAGCTGACTGTGGGAGGTGTCGGCTCACTGCCGAGGTGCCCTTGAGCAAGGCGCCATCTCCTTACAAGCTGTTCAACTGGGGCCCCACCCGAAGTCGCTGCCCTCCACGCTGCCCCCCCGTACTGATCGTTGTGTTACTAATTGCTTTGGGCCCCAGTGTGTTGTGGTTGTGTTTCAGGGTCTGTTCCCAACACAAAGACATGAGTAGAGGGTAAAAGTCATTTCCCCACTGGGGGGTCTTCTTCTTCTGTCCGGGGGCGACGGTCCCTGATGACGACATTAAAGCAGTCAGAGATAAACATTTATATTATACACAACTACTAATGAAGTTACCAAATGTCAGCACCAAATGAACCAATCAGAACGCAGAGAACTCAGTGTGACAACAGACGTGTGATAACAACCACAGACAAACCGCCGACACTGATGTGTGTGTGTGGGGGGGGGGGGGGGGGGGGGGGCTGACGATCTCAGGCCTGATGGAGCTCTGGTTGGACAGCAGTGGAGGTCAGTAGGTGAGGCTACTGGCTCCATCAGGTGAGGTGGGCGGGGCCTGTGCTCCATCAGATGAGGTGGGCGTGGCTCAGGGCTCCATTAGTGTCTCTTGATGCAGCAGCTCTTCAGTCCTGATCTTCTCCTTGAAGGCTGACATTCAGATGTTTTATCCCTCGTCCTCCATCCATCCAGCGTTTGACGGGTTCATCGGTTCTTCCTTTACAGACAAAAACTGTCCAATTTCCACCTTAAGAGAGAAAAAACCCACAGCAGTGTGGTTCTACTACTGTGGTTCCTCCTCAGTGCCTATCGGATCAATACCTTCTGGATTGATCAGATTAGCGTTCAGATTGCTGACGGTTTGCTTTCTAATTACTTTACAATGGATCCAACCAGAGAGATCTCAAGTCTGGGAACATTTAGAACTGGTGCCGCCGAACAAAGTAGATTTTAATTTCTAAGAAACTTATTTTCAGGCTCTGTTGCTCACACAGTAGAAAATAATAAACCACACACGTCATTTTTAATTTACAGGTGAAGTGTCTGCTTTGTTCCCACTTGACGTACAGTAAGAACACGTCATCAATGATGAGGCGTTATAGATCCAGACGTCAGGATGAAGCCGGTGGTGCTGCTGTGATGACGTCTCAGGATTCAGACTTTATCTCATAACATAGACCTTGTTTTTTATCAGTGGCATTAATCATCCTATGTAACTCATGAACACGAACACACGTGTTTATTTATATTACATAGACATGCATGAACATGTTATCTATGTCTCTTTTTGCTTTCTTGAATCCTGCAAGGATCAATAATCATAAATCAATTTCCTATAATATATTGATACGGTATAGCAAGCAAGGATTAACACATTAAATTAAATTCGTTTTTATTTAGAAACCATATGGAATACATGTCAAAGCGCTGTTTTCTGGGCTCATTGATCGTTGTGTGGCTGCAGTACAGCCAATCTGCCAGCAGAGGGCGCCACGTTCCCAATGAATGGGGCGTCGAGTAATGAAAGTTTCCGCCACGATTGTCCCAAAGGGACATTTGAAAATCAGTAATCACTGTGAATTCCACAAATCACAAAATTTAACAAGAGGTTTGTCTTATCCTGATCTTATCCCTGCTTGGTGAATAAACTTTGATCGTGATTTTGAATCACAAAATCCCTTTACAGACGCTAATGATATATTAAATACTGTAATGCTAATTCATTTAACTACACAGTTACAAAACTAATTGTGCCCCATATGAATAACTTATTTCAACCAATATGCAAGCATGTGGGTGTGACAGATTAAACCAAGACTACATGTTGGTGGTGGAGGGAGGAAGAAACCAGAGAGAAGTCATCTAGACGAACAGGGACATTCGAGCAGAACCTTCTTACTGTGAGGAAACAGCCTCACACTTGCCTCACCAAATGCTAAACTTGAAAAATATGCCGTGTGTGTATATACTGTATATATACACATATATACTATATATATATATATATATACACACACACACACACACACACACACACACACACACACACACACACACACATATATATATATGTATGTATATATATGTATATATATATATATATACACATATGTGTGTGTACATAAACACACACACATACGTGTGTGTGTACATAAACACACACACACACAAGTTACCTCAATAATCAATAAAATTACTGACAAAAAAAATTATAGCATGTAAGTTTTTACTTCATATCATACTTTACACATTAAAATAGGATTACAAATATTTCCATGAACTGTAAACAAGGCATTTTGAAAAATTAAGCAAATAAAAGCTGTGAAGTGGTTTCAGCCTCTGTCACTGATCATAAAGTGCAAAAAGTGAGAATCTACTTTTTCAGGGTGATACAGTAAGGATTAAATAATTTCACAGCAGCTCTTTATACTCATTCATGATATACAGTTGTCTATTACAAAACAGTATTGTAATCATTTTCATGCCTTAAATCTTTAAATAATCATAAATTACACCCTTGTCTCATGTACGGTATTTTAAATGGGCCAAACAGACGTTTTGTGTCTGATCTCAGCTCCACTCAGAGGATTCCACCAGAGGTCAAATCATCTGTTGTTGTGTACAGTCACCAAGACGATGTAAAGAGAACAATATGTGTCAGCACTATCAACCAATAATTACCTCCAGTCAAATTAGAACCACATGTTTAGTGAGTATTAAATGAACATCAATTAAATATCTATACAGGAAAAGGCGTCTCTGTCCAATGAAAAGGCTTCAACAATTGTTTGGAGATGTTTTATATATGGAAAACAATGAAAATGTATTTAATATATTATCTAATTACTAAATTAGAATCACATATATTACACTGACATAAAATAAAAACAAAAAATATGTGGCCGAACAGAAAGACCAAAATGATTTTTAACATTCAAAAATAAAACGTACCTGTGGGAGACAACAGTAAATTAATCTCCCCACGTTTCCTTTCTGCACCTCTGATTCTAAACAAACACAATACAAATGTTACTCTCCCGCTTCTCCATGTCACATGACCCAGAGCTGCGTCTCAGTTAGCGCCAAAACTTCACCTTGTTACAACAGAATAAACTCAAAAAGAATGCCAGAAACATAACAAAACTACTCAAAACATCACAAAATTATAACATTCTTGAGGTTAAAGAGCAAACAGTTCACATTTCACATTAAAATAGAAAAAGAGTGGAGCAGCGCTCCCACACAACCCCCCCCCAGCAATGCAGTTATCATTCTGGGGGACAGACAGGAGGGACTACGGAAGCACAGGAGGTACAGAAGTAACGAAGCGTGCACAAGGCAAGCTTCGCAATAAAAATAAAAGAAAATAAGAACAACAATGTTTCGATAAAATTCACATAATCTATCACGTAATCATCATTTAGTGAAAAACAAAACGCTCAAAAATAAACCACATTTTAACTCCGTTACACATGGTCATGTTTCACCTCTGTTCTCTGGACTGGTTAATAGACTCCTGAGCTCTGGTAGAGCGACCACACGAGCCTCAGCAAGTGGCACCTGTATTGTTCCCAGGTGTAACAACTCATTCTGACAGTCTGCCTTCTCAGTAAAGGGAACAAACCTGTGGAACTCTTTGCCCACGGTTCTAAAACCAGAGACAGATGGTAATGTGTTCTACAGAGGGCTCACACTATGGTCAAAATCAAATCAACTGTGCTCACATGTACAGCCTCTGGCTGGTTACTAAACTATGTTTACTTTTGCACTGAAGGTTTTGTTATGTACTGAAACGTTACTCTAAATATTAACAGAATGTAATTTATCTTTTGTACTTGATTGGGTGTTGCTTTTTAACTACTTATGTTTTTTAGAAAAGTCTCCCATGGACAAGTGGTGAAAATTAGCACTCGTGCTAACACACTGTAACCTGACGCATCTACAAGTTGTGAACTGTGCAATGAGCAACGTGTTTGTTATGTCCATGTTATGTCAAATAAATAAACAATAACCCCTAACCCAGTTCACACTGGGTTAGGGTTATATATTGAAGGAAGATATAATTAAATATATTCACAGGTTTTATGTTCACTTTATTTCAATGTTATGCTTTACTTTATAATGACGTAACCAAACATACTGTGATGGGCGTTCCCCGCTTGTCGTGGACGCCAGCTGTGTAACCTGATCGGTTCTTTGTTTGAAGATGCAGATTAGGCAGAGAGCCAACCAATTAGAAGATGACACCGTGTGGGCTGGCCAACTGACCTGAGATCAGAAGTTCCTATGGATTGTCCAACCGGAGAATGCTACAATGAATAAGAATTGTTGTATAACGGTCCGTCCTTAAGACGGTGTCTTGTTACATCCACTATAAATTCTTTGTTTCTCTGGAATGTGTTGTTCCTGCCCCTTGTCACGGTTCAGACCGCATTAGATTCTATGTTAGGGACGGTGAACCCAGATCTGCTAAAATTATTGTATCAGGGCAAATACATTCGTTAAATGAGACTACTTGTTTCTTGTTTCTCCTTCCGGTTTTGAACACGCACAACTGCTCTGGGTGGACTTCGCGATAAAAGTCCAAAAAACCTAACAGTTTAATTGGTGACCCCGACGTGATGTCTAGCGGAAGAAATCTCGACGACAACTCCGTGTGACGACAGATCGATTGGGACCGGCGAAATGACGTGTCTGACTTCAAGGTGAAGGTGAAAACGGTAGATGATTCGGATAAAGGTCCTCACATCCCTTCTGCGTCTCCGCTGGGCCCTGATTAAAAAGGTGAGCAGAACTCCTGTTTGATAATTCACAAAATTTCTGCTAATTGGATTGATTAAATTGTGGAGACAAAGTAAGTGTTGTGAATGCCGCTAAATTAATAGGAATAAAGAGTAAAAGAGTAAAAGGAAAAAGGAAAAAGGATAATGGTAAAGGATAACAGGTTAGTTTAGAAGATAGGAAAAAAGTGTGAAAGAGGGGGGAGTATTTAGTACTGGTCCTCGAGTACGATCCGTTTAATTTTTCTGTGGTTTCGTGACTGGTCGAGCTGCCCAGACGTGTAAAAAGGCTATTGAGCCACCCATGATTTAGACTTTCCTCATCGTCGAGAGGAGATCTATTATAGGAAAAGTTATTCGTCGTGCGTCTCGTATAACGGTTTTAGGATTAGTTTAGGTATTAGATTAGCCCGTTACGTGCGTAATGCTGTCCCTGTGGTAGGGCTGTCGAACTGACGAGTTTGACGGGTAACTAAGTTGTTGCATTCTTGCAAGAGGATTACGGCCTCGCGAATTGTATGACCAAATTATAAGACCGGCAAAAAGTGTGTTCAAACGAGGAGAACGAGAGTAAATTCTAATTTGGATTTAAACCGTGACGCTGTGTGACTGTGGGTGTCGTCTGTTTGGGTTTCTTGTGATCCCGCTGTGGTCACTGTTTGCTTTAACTGTGGGTGTGCTTGGATTTTATTGGGGTAAAAGTGTGAAATAACTGATAGGATGGATGAAGAATTTAAGCGTGAGTGTGAAGAGTATGGCTGTGAGAAAGAATGGTTGAATTTGTATGCTGGAGTTGCATTGAAAGAGTTTGGAAAAATGAAACATAAGTTGCAGAAACTGTGGTTAAATTTGAATAAAAAACGAGTAGTGGGTGAGAGAGGTAAGTATGGGTTTACAGAACTCGCCCGACGTTTGCAACAGGTTGAAGCCCGGTTGGCAGAAGAAATAGAGGTAAGGAAGCAGAGGGGAAAGGTCTGTTCAACCGCAGGAGGGAACTAAAGGAATGTGAAAAAGAAACAAAGGAATTCCGTATGTTGCACCAGATGGTTGTTGCGGCGACGGCGTTGGCTGGCACGGATGAGGTAAGAAACAAAAAAAAAAAGAAAAGAAAAGGGTGTGGTTTTCTCTGATGAGATGTGCACGGCTCCACAGCCAGGCTGTTGTGTGGCTGATTCGGGGATGCTTGTTCCCCAGACTCGGGGGGGGGGGATCTTTTGCCCCCTCCTCTTGAAGTACCGCCCGCTTACACCCCCCTTCCGACTTCAACTTTGTATCCAGTGCTTCATCTAGCGGGGAAAGTGACAATTGATATTGAAGATGGTGAAGAAGCAGCGATACCACAGCCATTAAAAGATCAGATTGCACAAACAGTATTAATAAATCATAACTTGGCTGGTTCTGGCGTGCCACATGGTACGGTGACACCTCCTAGTGCTCCAATTGATAAGACACTTGTATCTTCTTCGACGTCAGCTATCTTTCCAATGCCATAACAACAGCAACAGGGTTCATATACATCTGTCTCAGGACAAACCAATCCAGATATCGCTGTTATGTTACAGGAACAAAAAACACGCATGGATGAAGTACAAAAACAAGTACAGGAATCTTGGGAAGAATGGCGCAGTATTCTAGCAGCCAAACCGACGTTGCAATCTACACTAGAAGAACATGCAGGTAAGAAGAAGAGTACAAGTAAGGGACGTAAGGATGATTTATGGGAGGCTGCAATGGAAGGAGAATCAGGCACATCGGCTTCTGAACAAGAAGAAGAGGATGAAGTTGATGGAGCTTCTGCTTCATGTAAAATACCAACAAGACTTAAAAAATCGACTGCTCGGACACATTCGATGACTACACGCCGACAGGTTAAAATACAGCTTTCACATTCTGACTCTGAAGATGAAGAATATAAACAACTGTCATTACACCAAATGCCATTAGTAGCTACACCTGGAGGAGATAATTACAAGCCATTTGCTTTGGCAGATACAGCGCTTATGATTGAGAAATTGCCAAAATTAGCACAAGGAGGGACACAGTGGGTTGCAGCGTTCGTGAGCTTGTTTAAAGGCACACGATTGGCGATTGGTGACATAAAAAGGCTATTGCTTCTAGTTGTACACTAGTCGAAGCTAGGATTATAGAGGAATAGGCACACATTGCAGAACTACCTC
Source organism: Antennarius maculatus (assembly GCA_013358685.1). Classification (NCBI taxonomy): domain Eukaryota; kingdom Metazoa; phylum Chordata; class Actinopteri; order Lophiiformes; family Antennariidae; genus Antennarius; species Antennarius maculatus. The sequence continues at coordinate 190,297 of JABVMC010000046.1, read as the reverse complement.
CAGAGACACCATTATACAACCATGCTAAACTTATTTTTAGAGTCATAAAAACATATTTTCCTCCACAGATAGCAGATGTTCCAACAGTGTTTCCGTATAAACCTGGTACGGAGCCATTAGAGTTCTATGCTAACTCTATGCATCAGTGGATCATGGCAACGGGCGAAACCCGGCCAGGTCCCCATTTTCTCAGTCTATGTTCAGGACAGCTTTATTGGCTGGATTACCAGACGAACCAAAACAGGCCTTAAAAAGAGATTATGATGTAATGATTAGTGATGAACAGAGATTTAAACATTTACTTTCACATCATCTTAGACTTTACAATGACTCCATATCTAAAACAAATACTGATTTGAAGGAAATGGAAGCTCAACTTTTGAAGCTACAGTTGACAAAGGCACGTGAAGAGGTCAACACAAAGAAAAAGGAACAAGGAAAGGAAAACAATATCAAATACCGAGGGGTTGAAGATGGCCAGTTTTGGCAAGGATCAATGCGTGGAGGAGGTCGAGGTGGTCGTGGTTTCGGGGGACCCGACATGGGGCGTTATAGATACCTGCCAGGAATCCAAAGGAGTAATGCATGCTTCATTTGTGGTCAGGAGGGGCATTGGGCTCGACTGTGCCCACATAATCTAATGCAAAACCAACAACAGTGGGGTCAAAGTGCAAGACGTCTGTTCCAGTCTCGTGGTCGTGCTGGTCCATCTTTTGATCGTGGTATGGCGCCATCCAGAGGACAGGCTCCACAACGACCATGGCAGATGAGAGATGTAGCTGGATCCGGTCAATTTTACACTTCGGACTATGACTGGGACGCAATGCAGGAATAGGGCTGCCTGGGACCTTTGAGTATTGGTGCATCGGCAGAGCCATTACTTCCGGCTAAAGTGGCAGAACAAGACGTTTCCATGTTGGCTGATTCAGGTGCTACTTTTTCAACCCTGAGCTTGTCACTTCCAAAGTCATCATTGTCTTCAAAATCTGCTTCGCTGACTGGATTCTCGGGAAAACCTCAACACCTGCCCTTTACCAAACCATTGATAACCGAGATTGCTGGATATCGGTTTGAACATTCATACATTCATTCGCCCCAAACTCCTGTAGATCTACTGGGAAGAGACATTTTGCTGAAAACAGGTGCCACTATTTTATGTGGTCCGTTGGGCGTGACGGTTCGATTTCCGAATGGCACGAAATTCGAATGCAATCATCAAATGTTTTGTGGACAAGATGGACTATGGCTGGTACAAGCTGAGACCCCACCTGACCACGCGGACATTTATTGGTGTGCGTTGCTTCCTGAGGATACTTCTGGACAGGGTGTCTTCTCTGCCTACATGTTGTGGAAACCATGGATTGCGTCCATTCGAGACTATAACCCACCAATTGATCCTTTACATAGTACTTTGTACTATGATAGACAAGGGGATGAGGTTTATGCTGAGGAATTCAGGTCAATTGAAGGTTCCCGATGGAATCTTTCCTCGTCTCTGATCTTTGTGGGACCTGAAGGTGTCGCTGCCAATTGTGTTTTGGATGACACACAGTTATCCTGGTACAAGATGACCCCTACTGCTTCACCACACATATCTTTAGCCTTGAGTCCAGGCCATGAGGCGAGGGAACTCGGCCCCATGGTCAGACGGTTAACTGACACCACTGATTGGCGGTCCACAGATATTCCTATGGTTGATTATTCACCTTCTACAGGTTCATATAGGATACATGTTGGTCAAACATCTGATTTGTCTTCTTTGGAACATCGTGTTGTCTCACGAGATCATGGGCGAGAATTAACAGATCACCTGAACGCACAGGAAATGTTACAATCCATACGAGAAGGGGTCTGGTCTTCTTCACCCTTCGATGTAGGACTTTGTGAAAATTTCCAACCTGTACACATTGAATTACAACATGACACACCTATTTATCGCCCTCAGTATCCTTGGCCACCTGCGGCTGACCAAGGTATGGAGGATACGATTGCAGGGTTATGGGATGCTGGGGTTTTGGAGCTATCGACTTCTCCATATAATACCCCGTTAAGACCGCTACAAAAGGCTAATGGCGTAGACTGGAGAATGGCACATGACTTGAGACCTATAAATGACGTTACAATTACACCTGTTCTACCTGTACCAGATCCACATCGCTGTTTGACTACACTGGGACCTGACTTGAAGTGGTTTACAGTAATTGATTTGGCTAATGCCTTTTTCTGTTTACCATCACATCCTGACTCAAGACAGTATTTTGCTTTCAACTACAGACACTGCAAACTGCAATACACTCGACTTCCACAAGGCCTAAAAAACAGTCCAGGTATTTTCAATCAGGCTTTATTACACATGCTATCGACATTACGACTTCCAAACGGTTGCAAACTTGTGCAATATGTTGATGACCTTCTTATTGCTGCAAAAACAGATACCATTTGTCTTGAAGCAACACGGCTTTTGCTTCTCAAGTTGTTTGAGCTTGGCTTTAAGGTCTCCAGGAAGAAACTACAATGTTGCAGAGCTACTGTGTCTTTTCTTGGCAGACGGCTGTCAGCTTGTGGTCTTTCTATGTCATTAGACCACCGCTCTTCTATCTTGAAACACAAAAGACCCACTACGGTGAAGGAAATGCTTTCTTTTCTAGGTCTTTGTGGTTACAGCAGACAATACATTCCTGACTATCTTGTGGAAAACTGCTGCCCTTCGTCAGTTGGCGAAGGACCAAGGGATTCGGAATCTTTCTGCATCTCTGACATGGACTTCTGATGCAGATCTTTCCTTTACTACTTTGGTGAGAGACTTAGCCTCGGCTCAGGCTTTGGCGAGTCCAGACTATTCTAACATTTTTTATTTGGATGTTTCTTGTGCCGATGGCATGGCACATGGTTGTCTTTTTCAGAAATCGGATGGTGGCAGATCAGTTTTGATGTATGCTAGTGTCATGTTGGACGGCATTGAAATTCGCCAACCGATGTGTACACAGCATGCTGCTGGTATAGCCCGTGTCATTGATAAAACTGCTCATTTGGTTATGGGCCATCCTCTAACAATTTTGACCGAACACTCGGTCTCTGCTTTTGTTATGTCTTCGGCTTTCACTATGTCTTCTTTGCGTCAAACACGCCTTGTTAAGGTTTTGACAGCGCCACACGTCACTTATTCTCATTCAGGTATCAATATGGCAGAGAATATCATTCTGGGACCACATGAATGCGCGCTTGAAGTTGCACGTTCATGTAAACTTCGTCCAGATTTATCCAGTACTATTATTTCAGATAGTATATGGAAATTTACAGATGGCTGTTGTTGGCGTGACAATACTGGTAAGTTACATGCTGCTGCCGCTGTTGTGACACTTGACAATTCTCATGTTCCTGGTTCTTTTTTGGAACATGGTGAAGTTCTTGTGGATTCTTTCTCCAAATGGGTTGAAGCTTACCCTGCGGGTCGTGAGGACTCCGCGGTGGTCATTAAGGCTCTCATTAATGACTACATACCAAAACATGGGTTTCCTTCTCGTGTTCGCTCCGATAACCGCACACACTTTCACAATAAGGCTTTGCAGGTTGTGGAAAAGATGTTGGGTGTAGACCATCGTTTTGGTTGTGTTTATCATCCTCAAAGTCAGGGTCAGGTTGAGCGTATGAACAGGACTTTGAAAGAAAAATTGGCTAAAATCTGTCATGACACAAAATTGAATTGGTTGGATGCATTACCTTTAGTTTTGTTATCAGTTAGGCAGTCGGTTAACAAATCTACAGGTCATTCACCCTTTGAATTTCTTACAGGTCGATTGATGCCTGGTCCTACATCTACTTTAATCTGTGATTCTGTTTCTTTTACAGATATTTCTCACCGTGATTACTACAAGACCCTACATGCTTTTGTGCAGTGTTTCTCTCTACAGGCACGTGACTCCTTGGTGGAGCTAACCACTCTTCACCCCCAAGTTTGGGATTCTGTTTATCTCAAGGTTCTTTCCAGGAAGTGGGACACTCCTCGTTGGACTGGACCTTACGCTGTGACTGCACGCACACACACTGCTGTCAAACTGCAGGGAAAAGGACTGAAGTGGTTCCATTACTCCTTGATTCGTCCCGCCTGCATCCATGGCTCTGTGTGATGGACTTCAGTTCCCTCAGTCCAAGAGAGGGAGACGATGGTTATATAGTTCAATTACTTTTTTAGTTTTAGTTACAATATTAATAGTAGTAGTTTCGTGTTTGTATTTTAAATATATAAAACATAGCCCTCAAGTTGAAAATATTCAAATATATAACTCTACTGTTATATTTAAGGCACGTTATGGTCTACCTCATTCAAATGAATCAGTGCTGAAACAATTGGCTATAAGTATGGGAATCCCCTATGTAATCTCAAGAGATGAATATGAGTATACCTGGCTTCACCAAGACAGGAACTATGTTGACACATTTGAAGAATTTTTTGTGTTTCCAGCTAGCTATCACGATGGAATTGACTCACAGTGCAAAATGAAGGTTTTGAAGTGTCTCTTGTGTTACAGGTCTGAAGGAATTTGGATAACTTTGAATCCTACACCGTATGCAACATGTGAATATTCATTTAAGTTCTACCAGGATCTGAAAAAGGGAAGGAACAGGAATGTAAAGCTATTTTCGCAACCCCTTATGTAGAGTCGGTGTTCAACCAAGACGATAATCAAGACAACATAGTCTGCAGTAGTTGTTATGCTTGCTCTATGTGGCTGTTGTTGTATTCCTTGTATCCGTTACACGTTTGGTGACCAATATGTTTACAGCTTCAACTGGTAAGGGTCAATATTTGTTTGTCCCTACTCCTGACAGTAAGGAAGGTGAGTATATCCAACCAGGGGATATAGTTACTTTTCCTTCAGTGCCTTACCTCAATTTAGTGTTTACATTTTATATTATATCTTATGTTCTATTTTTATATCTCACACATCACATTTTTATTTGAATTTTTTAAGATAATACACACAATAAAGTGCATTACGCTTATATATTTTTATACCACATAATGTGAATTTTGACACTGTATTTACACTGTGCACTGCACTGATTTATTTTTGTGACCTATTTTCAATAGGTCAAGAGAGGAAATGAAGGAAGATATAATTAAATATATTCACAGGTTTTATGTTCACTTTATTTCAATGTTATGCTTTATTTTATAATGACATAACCAAACATACTGTGATGGGCGTTCCCCGCTTGTCGTGGACGCCAGCTGTGTAACCTGATCGATTCTTTGTTTGAAGATGCAGATTAGGCAGAGAGCCAACCAATTAGAAGATGACACCGTGTGGGCTGGCCAACTGACCTGAGATCAGAAGTTCCTATGGATTGTCCAACCGGAGAATGCTACAATGAATAAGAATTGCTGTATAACGGTCCGTCCTTAAGACGGTGTCTTGTTACATCCACTATATATTCTTTGTTTCTCCGGAATGTGTTGTTCCTGCCCCTTGTCACGGTTCAGACCGCATTAGATTCTATGTTAGGGACGGTGAACCCAGATCTGCTAAAATTATTGTATCAGGGCAAATACATTCGTTAAATGAGACTACTTGTTTCTTGTTTCTCCTTCCGGTTTTGAACACGCACAACTGCTCTAGGTGGACATCGCGATAAAAGTCCAAAAAACCTAACAATATATATGTACACACACACACACACACACACACACATTCCTTGAGTCTCGGACTTCTGTGAGACACAAAAGAGCTTTAAACAGTCTATCAGAGTGTGGGAAAAGGTAATACTTATAGATGGCGGTTTAATATCAGTATGGGGAGGGTTCATAAACGTTTAAATTACCATAAATAAAAGGATAAAGTTTGCCGCTATATTGAGGAATTTTTTATTCACGTGTTGTTCCTGGAACGCATCAACTGCGAGTAATAAGGGTGCACTGCACACACTGTACACACACTGTACACACACTGTACACACACTGTACACACACTGCACACACACTGTACACACACTATACACACACTGTACACACACTGCACACACACTGTACACACACTGTACACACACTGTACACACACTGTACACACACTGCACACACACTGTACACACACTGTACACACACTGTACACAAGGGCAGCAGTAGCTCAGTCCACTAAGTCTTGGGGTGGGGACTGGAGGGCGGCCGGTTCAAGACCAGTGTTGGGCAAACATTTGTAGTGTGAACCGGCAGTGGGGATCGCCAGCTCACCTCCCAAGCACTGCCAAGGCACACTTGAGCAACGCACTATCCCCTCCATAAGTAGCTCATTGGGGCCACCAAGAACGACGTGTCCGCCGTTGTACCTCTACCTGCATGCCTAAAGGTCCTTTGTGTGTGTGTGTGTGTGTGTGTGTGTGTGTGTGTGTGTGTGTGTGTGTGTGTGTGTGTGTGTGTGTGTGTGTGTGTGTGTGTGTGTGTGTGTTACAGACCTGTACCCACATATATATATATATATATATAAGCACGTGACGAACTGTGTACTAGAGTTGAAAAATAATTTTCCTACAAGGGATAAAGTTCATTTCATTTCTAAGTCTGAATTTTGACTAGTTTGCTGATTCTTCTTGTAAATGACTTTCTTTGGTGTCATACTGGAATTCCTCCTTATGCCTCCAATCTCCAATTCTCCAATCCTGATTACAGTTTGTGCTGCTGCCGAGAATCCATAGGCAACTCAGAGTGCCTCCACAAGTGGTTATTACCCTCTTAAGAAAATACTACTGTAGTAGTAGTAGGTTTTTGAGTATATGTTTCAAGTACATTGTTATGTGCTTCTGGGATGTGAACTCACGTGTCACATGGAAGCTTTTACCACCTTCGGTGAAATACTTTCTTTTCTATTATTAAAGATTAGCTGCATCTTCCCAGAGGACTTCATAACACTACATTATGCTTTCAATTCCTAGCTGATGATTATGGAAAAATGTCGAGCAGTAGATGATTTCAACACGTAACAGTTTGGTACTTGAGGGAAAATCCCGTAATAATGCCACTGGATTCTGCTGGAATCCAGTGGTCCCGGTCGACATAATTCCTGTCCAGATGTTGCCACTGGATCCTGAAGGATCTGGGAGAATCTGGCACAACAGACAAAAACACAGCAGGACATGAGATGGGAATCTTAAAAATAAACTTCTTCTAGGTTAGAGGACACAGATGTTGTTGTTTCTAGAGTGTAATCTGGTAACTTTTCTTATCTTCCCCAGGTGTGGAGAAGACTATAGTGTTACATACATCTTGTACTATAGGGAATGAGCCCTGTAGGCGTCCAGAGGGCTAACTGTATTTGGTGAGTGAAAAGAGAATTTCCCATTTCAGGATAAAGTCTTATTCTTCTTCTATTGAAGTATATATGCTTATGAAATAAAAGAACAACTAAGATTGCTTTATACAAATCTTCACACAGCATGCATAGCTTTGGATGCATGGTTGTAGTTGCAGACGACAGGATGCAGATGCATTGTCCGGCACCCCATGGTTGGCTCTGCATTCCAGGAGGGCAGTCAACTCTTACAGGGGTCGTGTAGCTCATATTTAAAGTTAATATTGTTGCCAATTACTGGCATGGTCAAGGTTGTAATATCTATATCATAAGTATTTAACTGTGCACTAACTTTTGGAAATATTCCACATTTTGTGTTTTTCCCACTGGAAGAAAAAAAAGGTTGTAATGGCAAATTCCATATAGACATATGAAATAATTTTAAAAAACTTTATATCTATGGATAGGGCTGAAGTAATGGAAAAGATCGGTGCATTGAAAGAAAAAAAATATTTCTGTATTACATTTTTTTAACACTTTTATGACATATCAATTTTTTGACTCAATTGGGTAAGGTGTATAGCCATTTTAATCGGTACCCAAGGGTTAAGCAGCCAATCGTGTTAGTTTAGGACACACCGTATATGGAGACAGATGGGTTGCTGCTAGAGAAAATATATTATTCTGTTTGGCATCAACTATAAAAGTAGTTTGTTCTACTGTTCGGGGTTCCCGGCTCGTGATCACTGGTCTAGACTGAGTGTGACTGGAGCTAAAACCTGAGATTTTGTGTTCTGTATGCAATTCTGACCACTCTACAATAAACCATTTGTTGAGGTAAGTTGTACTAAAGATGTTTAGCACGAGAGAATTTTCTCTGAAACGAGCAGAGATTCTTACACTATCTCCAGGGACCCAAATTAGTCTGATGCTACGTTTGTGTGGATCTCAAAACTCCAGGTCTGTTGGGGTGGTCTATGATCAAAACACACTAACGATGAAAAAATCCAATCTTTATGGTTGATGACCTGTGAATTGTTAAACACGCCGTACCCATCACCATTAGGCAAGCCGAGGCAGACTTCTGTTCCAGTTTGGTCTTGAAACATGTAATTGTCTTTGTCACCCGTGTTTACATTAGTGATGAGATTTGTTTCATCCGGAGAGGTTCTGTGGTGTGCATGCAGGTCAAAAGATAAAGATGTTCACTAGCAATGCGTTGATGTTACATTTATAGAGTTAATCAATTGCACCTCCAGCCCAGAGAAACTTGCTTTTTGCATTTCATCCAAGTTGTCTGGGCAGGAGTTGTGGGATCTGCTTTTACTACACACTCGAAGAGGACGTCTTCTTCATTCATGACTTTCAGATTTGTTGGTCTTGTCACAATTATATTGGGCTCTAAGAAAAGATTACATGACCCTAAACTTTGTGACCCTCATCGTTGATCTCTAATGAAACATGGCTCTCATCTCCTCCTGTGGCATTGCTGACCACACACAGGTAAGTCCCCTGGTCCTCTATCCCTATGCTTCTAATCTCCAGAGTCCCGCTACATGTGCCTTGAGATTGACTTGCTTCACAATTCCCCTGTCCACATTTAGTCCTGTGAGATCAGCTCCACAAACATACATAGCGACCTTACATCTGAACTTTCACACCTCATTAGGACATCCAACAGCTTGTCCTCACCCTCATAATTCAAGCACCGGGGAACCAAAGTAACGGCAATGTAAGAAAGTATGATTGCCCTCTGTAACCTTCATCAGTTTGTTCCTGGGCCAGAGAATGCATGGAGTTGCATCTAGAGAAAAAGAGATAATTAATAATTAATTCTCTCATGAAATACATCATTTATATGCCTAATGTACCCCATTACCCCAGTTCCCAAATGCCCCTCTGTGTCCTCTGTGAGTAGCTGGTATGTTGTGATGTTGGGGCAACACGTAATGAAAACAGATCATGGTTTGCATTATAATATACTGAGGCTACTGCCAGTGCGGAAGCTGTTATATCTTCTATGATCTTCTTTTCCTTTCGGCTTTTCCCTTCAGGGGTCGCCACAGCGAATCAATTGCCTCCATCTAACCCTGTCCTTTGCATCCTCTTCTCTCACACCAACTACCTTCATGTCCTCTTTCACTACATCCATAAACCTCCTCTTTGGTCTTCCTCTAGGCCTCCTGCCTGGCAGTTCAAAACTCAGCATCCTTCTACCAATATATTCACTATCTCTCCTCTGGACATGTCCAAACCATCTCAGTCTGGCCTCTCTGACTTTATCTCCAAAACCTCTAACATGTGCTGTCCCTCTGATGTACTCATCCCTGATCCTATCCTTCCTGGTCACTCCCAGAGAGAACCTCAGCATCTTCATCTCTGCTACCTCCAGCTCTGTCTCCTGTCTTTTCCTCAGTGACACTGTCTCTAGACCAAACAACATCGCTGGTCTCACCACAGTTTTGTACACCTTTCCTTTCATTTTAGCTGAAACTCTTCTATCACACATCACACCTGACACTTTCCTCCACCCATTCCATCCTGCCTAGACACGTTTCTTCACCTCTTTTCCACACTCTCCATTGCTCTGGACTGTTGACCCTAAGTACTTCAAATCCTCCACCTTCTTGATCTCTTCTCCCTGTAACCTCACTCTTCCACTTGGGTCCCTCTCATTCACACACATGTACTCTGTCTTACTGCGGCTAACCTTCATCCCTCTCCTTTCCAGGACAAACCTCCACCTCTCTAGCTTCTCCTCCACCTCTTCCCTGCTCTCACTGCAGATCACAATGTCATCTGCAAACATACATTCAACGTCCCTACTCTTAGTCCTATACTCTTGGCGCTCCTCTTCTCTTTCTTCGTGCGAACGCACTTTCCTCCTCTCCTTCTTCGACCAACAGTAATCCAATTTCCACCGGCGCCCTGTAGGTCAACAGCGCCGATGGCGGTCGTTGTTACCCCGGGCCTCGACCGATCCAGTATGGAAGTCATAGGTTTGATTCGCATCTTTGATTTGGCAAAAGTTTTACGCCGGATGCCCTTCCTGACGCATATCTTCCATGATATAGTAAATTTATCCATGCATGATCATCCAGTTACAACTTAATGTTTAAAATATCTGCGCCTGTGTTCTTTATATAAACCAAAAAAAAGTGTTTACATCCATCTAACAATGTTCAACTAATCAATCATATTGTATACACTATCTATATCAAGTAACATTGTGTATGGTAGTTGTTTATTTGTCAACAATTGCAGTGACTTTTTTCCGCTTGCGTCATGAGTAAGTAGAGGGGATCAATATTATTGCAAATGATGGGCTATTTGATAACTGAGACTCAAGTCTGATCACGCACACAATTCTAATCAATTATAGACTATCAAAATGATGTGCATATACTCTGCCTCATACTATTCTTTATTGTTCTATCAATCTTGGAATCATCACTTCAGTAGAGTAGAGTAGAATGAAGAGTAGAAAGCATCTGCTGCATGTACATCAAATCCGGCCCCTCCTGGACCACAAATGGATCTGAGGGGTCTCAAGATGATAAATTAGAGAGACAAATAATTTAAGTGTTACAAAATCTCAGATTTTTTAAAAATGTCTTTTATCATACTGTCTTTGAGTGTCAAATACTTAAATTACACAACCTCAGATGTTAAAAGTCACTCAAAAACCTGAGATATTTTAGTGGCCACTGGTGAAGAATCACAGACCAAAAAAGATTTCAACAATTCATTTATTATATTATGCTTTTTTTAAAAACGTAATCACACAAATATAGTGGCTTCAAAATAAATAATGAGGTAAAAGTACACGAAGCCAAGATCACACTGCTGTCTCAGTACTAGTGTAGCACAGAATCCAACACACCATCTCTATGAATACGTGGTGAACCACAAAGTTAATGTGGTCGTACCTGCCTCTCTCAAATCAGGCCTCTCTCCTCCCCATGTCTGCCTCCCAATGTCCTAATTATCTGAAGGACTTATTCCCAACAAAATTATTTTTGCTGATGCAGGTTTATATAACCACTTAATGTCTTAGTTGGTAAGATATCAGGTCAAGGACCTTCGAGGAGTCGCTTCACGTTGGTAATAGTTTCTGTCAGTCACTGCCACTTCGACTCTGCCCACCCTCTCATGAATAATGGATGATTGGTACACATCACCCACTCATCACCCACTTCACCGCTCTGACTGGCCTCTCTAATGCCAACCGTACACAAATAATATGAAATAAGTGTTTGGTTTTTCTTTACACCAACAGAAACGGAAGCGGTCGAGCTTTCTTAACTTCTTCAGAATTTCCTCTCCCATAAGTGAATAATGTCTTACGTAAAATGTATTTGATTATACCAACTGAGCCAAAGTACCCCACACAACTGGCATCGTTGTTGGTGCTGAAGACTTTGAAATGTGGCCTTCATTGTTGACTGGAGCGAGCTACGGAACAGAGGATGAAATTTTGTTTCTTGAATATGAATTTTTATAAAAACCAGCAAATCGGTGGTCATGTGACTCCGGCCAATAGTGCTGCAACGGATGGAAAAGTTCGAAACTTAACAATTTAATTTCCAACCTTCAATCCCATAACATACTGTGCCGTCCGGCTGTATCTCTTCCATTTGTTTCATATTTTTCATCTCAATAATTAGAACACATCCAGTTTGTCAGGAAACACAATTTTACACATAGCTTTCCGCGTGAATGTCCTTCGAGGCTGAAAAAAGGTCAACAGAATTCATGGTTTTCAGTGAACTGTACCAAAGGCGCAGGAGAAGCTGCATTTGCGAACACAGATGCCATCTCACAGTCATTAAGTCTTGACCTGTGTCGGCCGTCAGATACCCACATGGTCAGAGGTTATTCATTGATATAAAATATTACTTTTCTGTTCAAATTTGTTGCTGATTACTCAAGATTTTATGTTTTTTTCATATTAAAAACATGATCTGATGGATTGGACTCTCATATCTCTGAATCTGATGCTTTGCATCCTCTGGCCTCTCCACCCACAACAGACACACGACTTGTTTCTAACACACGTGACAAAAGCAGAAGCTTCTCTGCTGTCAGACTTGGTGTCCTCCCCACCAGTGGAGCAAAGAGGGTCTGATAGTGAGCGGTGATCAGTGCCACCCACCCGAATGCACCCTGAAGAGGAAGACAGAACCAGGTCCAGGGCTTGGATGGCGTGTGGGAGGAGGCTTACAGCTGCACAAGCTGCCTGCTCAAACCCGCTTCTCTGCCCTTTGACATCACCACTCAGGGATTGGGGGAGCAACACTGTTGCTGTGGAGCATTAAGTCATCACCGCTTCATGATGGACAATTATACAAGCTGATGTTTTCACTTGAAGGTGACACAAGAAAGATTCAGACCAATTAATTGGAGAGGAAAATGAAAGCCTTCACCAAGCTTCAACAAGTCAACAAAGAGCTGCTGAGGCATTTTACTTCAGCCGCTAATGTTGACCCCATGGTGGTGCTAGAGGAGAAGTTAGCATGAAAAGGATTCATGATCACACACACTGAATTTCTCTACTAACAGCATTTGGCTGGACCAAGGGGAACACTGACTTCATCCCAGATGTCTCACACAACCTTATTGAGCAGGATCTGACCAATCCCACTGCTCTATATAGAGTATGACATCATTAAAACCCAGAATTGCATGGGTATCGTGAAAGGAGAAGGAGGAGGGGGAGGAGGAGAAGGAGGAGGAGGAGGAGGAGGAGGAGGAGAAGAAGACTCTAAAGGAGTGTCTTCATGTTGGAAGATTGCGACGGTGAGCGTCTCAGCGGTCACACCTTTGACAGGTGTGTAGTTGCTTCCCCTTGATGCAGTGGAGGTGGATTCTTCTCTCATTTCACATCATATTAGTCTTATCTGTCACTTTGTCATCTTAAAGCAAATGACAAGAAAGATAACAGAACCCCGACGGGACGATTGGGTCGCACCGAACAGCAGACAGGGCCAGAAAGCCTGTTAAAGCAATTCCATTGTGGAATCCACAAATCAATGTGACATCATCTTCACCTTGATGGGAGAGTGGAGTTAAACAGCGATGACCCGTCATGAACTCATTGGTCGATTAGGTTCAGCTTTCATTCAGCTTCCATCAAGCAATAATGAACAACAGGCTGCTTGAAGGATCAAATCCTTTCAGTTGTTCTGTGTTGAGGCAGAACCACGAACACACAACCCTTAATATTCTATATTAATCATTTGATCCGAATATAAACTACAAAACAAAAAGGATTATCGTGGTAAAATCAACATTTCCACACATTGTGGAACAAAATTTAAATAAAGTGCCTGGCAGGGCCTTAATCAACAAATCACCAAACACCGTGAGTCAGACAGGGATGCTGGTTACCCCCCACGATACAGCAGTCCTGACAGGGTGGACGATGCTCCGCCTTACAAGGTGTATTATTCAGGATTTAAAAGCCACATCCATAGACAGTGACTCACATGTAGTGAGTGAGTAACACACCCTAACCCTGAAACGGGGCTCCCTTGTTTGACGCTTGTGTAACACAGTAGGGTATGGAAGCATTTACGCTTCACACAATGGAGGTAGCAACCATTGGATGTGACTCAAGTGTGCATCTCCATCAAGAAGCGACTCATTCCCATCTCTGCTTCAGCACCCAGGCCCTCTCACTCATCCAGTCCCTGGTCCTGCTGAATGCGGAGCGTTCCGCTCCGAGCACCAAGCACAACCTCGCCAGTTTGGGCCTATTTCTCTCCAGGTATCTCCGGGTGTCCCCCTGCAGCAGGTCCATGGCCTTCGGCCGGCTCTCGTCCAGGGACACCAAAGCGCTCAGCATGGGGTTGAAACGGAAGTAGACATCCGGAGCCAGTAGGTCGTCCAGCAGGGTGTGGACCCCTTCGGTATCAGTAGCACTGCTGATCAGGTTACTGATTTTGGCCCTCAGGCTGGTGGAGGTGACGGGGCCGCGCTTAGCATTGTCATAGCGACCAGTGCCGAGAGACAGCACGCACTGGAAGGGCTGATTGGGCCACAATAGACGGCTCTCGTGAACAGCCAAGGCGCAGGGATTGTTCAGGATAATTCCTCCGTCCTACGAGAGGACAAAAGAAGAAGAAATCTTAAAAGTATGGAAGTCATGTGAAAGATGCAAACTCTCCTGACTATTTAAATTTTAATAGTATATTAATCCTCATTGACCCTATATGACTCATTTGCACGTCTTGATTGAGATAGTTTTGACTCCACTGACAACAGAAGCAACTCAGTCGTACCTGGTGAACGTCACTTTGTAAGGGGAACTCCTGGAAGTATCCGGGGGCAGCTGATGATGCTCTCACTGCCTGCCACATCTGGAAGCTCGACCCCCCCGCGTAGCGGCTCAGAGAGCCTGGTTTGTGGTTGTAGTTGCGGAAGACAAAGGCCTTCGGACCGGTACCCCAGTTTACCACTGCGCTGACTGCTGAAACCTGAGCAGCAACAAAAATCTATTTAATGCTTGCAGAAACACAACAGTGTTTTTCTGGGTTTGAACTTCAAGGAGTCATAAATCAACTCACCTTTGGACTCGACGCATCCCCGGCTGTTTTAATAAGTAATTGATGTCCCAGCTTTTCCCTCAATGAGACAAAAGCAGGAAACTATAAGACAGTTCTGATAAAGCAGATGTACTTATATTGTATTCGTTTGTGCATACTGTAGTATTGTCTCCCAGGTCTCAGTGTTATAGTAAGAGTGACTCCAGCCCATCTTCATGGTGCCGACCAGCGGGTTCTGCTGAAACACTTCAGAGCCAAAGCGTCGATACATGTCAGCACACTCCTCCAGAGAAAAGTGGACCAAGCCCAGCATGAAAGCCAGAACAGCCCCTTTAGAGAACATGAGACAGACGCCACTAAGGAGATTAAACCTCAGATTATTTTGTCATTTTTGGTGACTTTCAGTTCTAGTGTCCGGCACCTGTGCTCACGCCGCAGACGTAGTCGAACAGCTGGTGGATTTTCTTTCCTGTCTCGGCTTCCAGCAGCTTTAACACCTGCAAAGGGACCACGCCTCTGGAAAGAAGAATAAACAGTTAGCATGACATCCAGATCTTTGCAAAAGAATCTCTTCTTGTTGCTTTTCAGCAGAATCACTTCTTTGGGTTTGATAAATCAATAACATTACATTGTGTTAGAATGAATTGAGAGATATGTTACAGTGTAAGTACTGTGTGACGTAGGGACTTTATGAAATGAAATGAAATGAAATTTTTTTTCTTGACACAGGTCTTAAACGGGCCGCCCTCTGGTCCCCAGCTCAAGACTCTGCCCCCCCCATCCCCCCACCCCCTTATGCTATGAGGCCTTCATTCCGTGACCAAATGTCTTACAGTTACCTTGTGCCGCCGCCATCAATGGAGAGCACTCTGATGCCACGACCTCTGACCGGATCAACATAGCCAATCAGAGCCAAGGTTTCTCTGATGGCGCTCTGCAGCGCCTGCTGCTCTCTGTGGGCTCGTCGCTTTCTCAGCAGTGTGACTGTGGTTTTCTCCTGGAGGCCAAACATCAACTCAGCCTAACATGGCTTTGCTTAACACTTGTGAAAAAAGATGGCTTGGCTTCCAACACACCTGCCACATTAATGCTTTGCATGATGGGTAAGAAATGAGATGTTTGTTGATAGCTTCCACGCAGGCGGTCAGAGCTTCTGGAGATGAAGCCTGAGCCAGGCTGCCAATCAATCGCTGTGTCACCTCCTCCGCTGGCCGACGGCTCAGGATGAGCTGCAAACCCACACAACTTTAAACAGTCGCATCGTAGTTGGGTTTAAGGTCACGTGATCAAACTAAGCCAATGACTGCAGGTGGTTTGAGCTAAATAAGAGAAGGATTCTACCAGTCTGTCCTTTGCTGCTCTCAACAACTATTCATCCAATCTGTCACACGCGTGTTGCTGGGGATACGTGGTGCTACAGTCAGTGCAGCTTGAACACAAGAGTTCTGATCTCACAAGTTCATCGTGTAGTCGAGGGCTTGAATACAAATCACACAAAGAAAACACAAAGACAAAAGGTGGAGAGTTATAGAGCTAGAGGAAAGCAGGTTCACATGGGGAGGTCTGAGAAGAAAGGAAGAGTTCAGAGCAGATGATGGAGCTGCAGTAGTAAGACATGACCTAGGAGACAGAGCAGTAGGCTCCACTGTAGATGGAGGCCTACAGTCAATATCAGGCTGAGCACCAGGAGGCTGAGGAGCGCCTCCATCCCCTCCCACTGCTTGACGGGGAGGGGTCGCATGAATTTCTCCACAGGGACAATAAACTAGAGCTTATCTTATCTCATTTATGAACAGCTCGTTCCAAGGGTCCCTCTCATTCTCTCACTATTCCATCATGAGGGCCGCTTGAAGGTTTTTGCACCTGTGCTGCCATGGATACAGACTGTTGCACAAGCGCTGCAGTAAAAAAAAGAAAAACTTGTTCTCACGTTCCCAGTTGTAATAATAATAATAATAATAACAATAATATTAATAATAATAATAATAATAATAATAATAATAATAATAATAATAAATAAAAATAACAATAATAATAATAACAATAATAATATAATAATAACAACAATAATAATAACATCCACCACAACAATAATGATAATAATATCATATCAATATTATTATCATTATAACAAAAACAATCACCATCATTATCAATTAAATACAGTATGATAGACTTATCTCCATCTGTTATGTGTTAATTGATCAATGACAAAGAATCATTAAGAAGACTCCATGTTATACGCAGAGCCCTGCAGACGGCTCGGGTTCACCTTGTCTCTGAATAATTCTATCTAATGAGCGATTAATGTATTGATAACCCCACACAAAGTCGAGTGTGACAGCCCAAAGCAAACGATACCAGCCAGTCAGGACGACTCAGCAATTAGAATGGGTCACTTTATTGTGATTAAATTTGATTCTTGATCAATGTGACATCAGTGAATAAACACTTCACTTCAGCTCACCTTTTGATGTGTGGTTGCAGATGGTTTGCGTTCACCAGTCGGGGTTGAGGGGCTCGGCTTTAGATAAGCGCCCAGGAAGCCGGGAATGATGCTTGTGGGGTGGCGAAGGCAGTTCATAAAGGACACGGTCTTCTCAGACGTAGCAAATCCAGGGTCCATGTCCAGCTCATCAGTGTTCACATCCAATCCACTTTGCCCCTTGAAATACTGATTGATGTGCCTGGAGGTCTGGAAATAGTTCTCTCCAAATTCGGTGGTATTCGTGCTGCTATGAAAAAGGCCTCCGTATTCAGGGACGGGAGCCTTTTCTCCCTTCTGTTGTAACATGGCATCTTGATTTTGTGAGGTAGCTTGTGTTAAAAGGCAGTGTTTAGGTTTCTGCTGTGAACTGCGCTGATCTTGATCGACTCCATCGGGTACCTTCACACCAAAGTATTTATTGATGTGTCTGCCAAAGTGAGTGTAGCTGGCGATGTAATCGGATTCCACTTCCGTCTGCTCAGGACCTGATTCCGACTTTATGATCTCAGTGCTTTGGACTTGTCTTCTCCTCTGTGTTCTTCTGGTGCTGGGCATCCTTTCCAAATCCTCCCGCTGAGGAACTTTTGCAAAGTTGCGAGAGAAGACCGAGTTAATATGATTAGCAATATAGCTATAGCGCTTGCCAAATGTTGTCACCAGTGAGCTACTGTGACATAGCTGCGGTCCAAAATGTTCCTGTGATGAAGGACTTGTTTCTAGACTGTCCTGTTTATCTTTTAATTTCAGGGCCTGGGTTGCATCTTTGCCCTCAGATAACTTTTGCCCTCCGGCTGCCTGATTTCTTTGGCTTCGCCTCTTCCTGAGTGACCTGCCTAGATTGTCTGGAGTTGCAAGACATGCATTTTCAGTTTGGGTTACGAAATCCATTCTTTTGAAATAAATGTTAATATGTCTGCACAGTCGATTAAAAGATCTCAGTGAACTGAAGTTGAAACTGGTGGCTGAACCGTCCTCAAAGATCCCGATTGGAGCTTCGGCTTTGAACACATTCCTTTTGGATGATGAACAAAAACGCACAAACTGGACATAAGAGGTAGAGCTTGTGTCAATGTGGTGGAAATGTTTAAAATGAGGTTTCCTCATGAATCTGGAGGGATTAGGAGGTGACAGCGAGCTTCTGTGGAGCTCCCGGTGGAGTTGTGCGTTAGTCACACAAGGACACTTCCTAAGGATGCTGATCAGGTATCTTATTTTGCAGCATGAAGGTAAACTCTTGCCCACAGAAGCTGAACACAAGTTGATGGTGAGGTAGCGACACATGTTTGACAGGAGGACCGATCGATCAAAGCCAAAGTGTCACTCTTGAGCTGTCACTGATTTAGGTTGTGGTAGCATCTCAAGTGGAAGCTAGGACAATACAAAAGAGTTAGACAAACCCATGCTAGTAGCTATCTGTACACTAATACCCAAACAATCACAGAATGCTGTTTAGCCGGTATGTTAGAATGATAACACTGGCTAATATTGTCACTATGCATAAAGAATTCTATGGAAATGAAGGGAATGCTGTGTTTTTTTAATGTGATATACTTTGACATAATGATGGGCATATAAGAAAATAAACAAAGGAAGTTATTACCTTATGATTGATACAATTATTGGAAATCTGCCCAAAAGCTGAAGCCTTGTTGCTAAAGTTACGAGAAAACGTTTTCTGTCAACAATGATTGATTTTTCTCTTCCTGACTGTGCCATTAGCGTGGTCACGATGCTAGCATGGCTAATATGTGTATGTGTCTTGACTCAAAGTGAATTACCCCCTGCAATAAGCACAAGCTTCTGGTACGTCTGGCCTCGTGTCCTCCGGCTGTCTGCAGCGCAGGAACGCTGTCACCTCCACCAACAGGTGCACACACTTTGTTCAACAATAGCTCTGACCTTCCAAAGTTTCCGAACACCACGTCTGCCATGTGAATGAAACAGGACACCTCCTAGCAAAATGCTTGGCTGGGAAATAACTACATTCTGTCAATAGTTGACAGACATTTTACAGAAACAAGAATGCACACAGCTGCCCTTGGAGTCTCTCTTTTTCTTGTAAATATGAGAAGGACAATGTGAACTAACACAAACCTTCTCCGCTGTGTCTTAACGAGACAATGATGTCAGGTTTGTGATAGTCAGATGTTTACTGTGGCTGTTTTCACCTGCAGTGAGGGAAGGTCGTGGACCTGTGTCCCTGAAAGCCTCTCTAACCTTGACAGATTAGCATTCACCAGAGATTTACCTTGAACACAACCCTTAAGTCTTCTTTCTTCACAATGCTTCTTCAACCTTTTTCCTGTTCTTTGAAATCCAGTAAAGCATTTTGACAGAAGGAAGCGAAGGGAAAGTGCTTCTGAAATTCTATGTTTTGAAATTCAATACAGCTCTTCTTGCCCCCCCTCAGTACTTTGATGTCATTGGCTGAGCTGGAGTAGGTGTCGGCAAGCGTGACCAATGCTTGGGGAGTCCATACAGGCTTTAGGTCATGTGTTGTCAGCGCTGACTGGAGACCATCTAAAGTTAGTGAGGGCCGGGGGGGTAATTTAACGGTCAGCTAATCTTAGCAGCTTAAGGCAAAGCACCACGGAGCACACACAAACACACACATTCGCAGCGACACTGGTCGCTAGTAGCTGTGAGCAAGGTCATGTGATGCAAACCAATAACAAATAACAGACCCAACGGTCCCCTTCAAGTCAATCAAGTCTTAATCTCTTAATCAATGAACATACGTCGGATTCATGTTACAGGATTTTTAAGCCATCTCTTTAAAAAAATGATTTTTTTCATCTGCATCTAAGCAATATTTCTTGAGAAACTCTAAGAAAAAAATATGGCATATTAAATGAATGATTGAACAAAATAAATCTACTTTATTCATAACTACTGTTTACAACACTTTCAGAGGACAACTCAACTGTGACCCAACCTGGTCATCATGATCCCTTCCATCATTTTGATGGCCACAGGACAGCTTTCATCTCAAGGCATCTGCCCACAGATGCTTTTGTGAGGGGAGGGGTTTGTTATTGACTTCAGTGGGTGTCGGCAGGAAACTGCCTGGATTGTGGTTGATTTTCTATAAATTTGTCCTGAATGACATCATCACAGGCAGAAGACCCCGCCCTCCGCCCTTTGTTGCTGCAGATCTCTTCATCTTTAACAGAGTTCTCCCACACAATGCTATTAACCCTAGTGATCTGCATTTACTTTTTTATTTTTTGTTATGTATCTTTGGGCGTTAATATGAGACCTACGGAATGAGATCATTTCCACTGGTGGTTTCCTGTCGGTGGACAAACCTCCAGTCCAGCTAATGAAGCTGGTCCCAGCAAAACATCCATCACTGAACAAAAAGAGTCACGACCCGTGTCGGACAGTCTGTAGTGTGAGCTGGCAGTGGGAGGTGCCAGTTCACCTCCTGAGCACCGCCGAGGCGCCTTTGAGCAAAGCACCGTCCTCTTTATAAGTTGCTCATTAGGGCATGCCACGAAGGAGCTGCCCCTCCCTCACTTTCATACAGGCCCCCGTGTGTGTGTGTGTTACAAGCCTGTACATACTTATATATATACACACACACACACACACACATACATACCGTATTGGCCCTACTATAAGACGATGTTTTTTGCATTGAAATAAGACTGAAAAAGTGGGGGTTGTCTTACATTCGGGGTCTAGACATTATACCCATTCACAACTCTAGATGGCACCAGATATTTTTAAAGCGAATGCTGAACTTAACTCCGCAGGCCAAAGCGAACCCCTGTCACGAAGAAAAATAAAAATAGTGATAAGAAAGAAAAGAGAAGAAAATAAGAGGAGAGATAACAGAAAATGGAGAAACGTAGCGACAACCTGGAGAAAAGTGGGTCGGAGATCGGCCAGGTCAACCGGCAGCTGAGAAGTTATGATGCAAACTTCAAGATGATGGTGAGAAATGAGGCCGAGTCTTGCAAACAAACAATTGCAAAGCAAACAATTGCAATGTGATCGAATATATTTAATATATTGTTGTAATCATTTGTTTCAGATGCACTGTAATTATTTTCTGTATAAAAATTAAATTTGGTGTTCAAAAAGTCTCTTTTTCTAACTTGAGTCTTGAAAAAGAGGGGGTCGTCTTATAATCAGGGCCGTCTTATATTCGGGCCAATATGGTGTATATATATATATATATATATATATATATATATATATATATGTGTGTGTGTGTGTGTGTGTGTGTGTGTGTGTGTGTGTGTATATATATATATACTGTATTCACACACACACTGTGTGTGTATATATATATATATATATATATATATATACATACTGTGTGTGTGTATATATATATACATATATACATATACATATACATACATATATATATATATATATACATATATATGTATATACATGCGATTAACTGTGTGCTAGAGTGGACTAACAATTTCCCTGTGGGGATTAATAAAGCACATTACATTTAGAAGATAATGACTGAATGAAACTGACGCATGTTCACACGATGATGAGGCATGCAGATTTCACCAGGCGGTCGGGTTTGGCTTGAAGCACAACGACAGTCGGAAGGTTTCCGGCCCTGCTGGTGTTCCTACGGTCCAACAGGAAAAACCTGTGGTGTTTTTTTACTCCGAGTCAAATTAACATGAACTGAACACACATGTCAAAGTGTTTCCCTTACAGCGTACCGGCTGTGGTGGTCCTCATGTCCAGTCCATTTTAAACACCATCCTGGAACGGTCTCACGGGGGCCACATTATTAAGCGACCAGGCCCCCAGCATTGGATATGAACCTGTAGTGAGACAGGAGGCTCATCAGCTGGGATCGCAGAGCACAGGACACGTCCGAAGCGACTCGTCGAGATGACTTTGGGCTTCACTCCACCAGTCTGGTAGGGGGGTGTCAGTTAAATCTACTTTTACAGGTGTTGCAGACTATTTTTCTGCAGAAACTGAAGGATCTCTTTCACACAGTGGACAAAGTCCA
Source organism: Antennarius maculatus (assembly GCA_013358685.1). Classification (NCBI taxonomy): domain Eukaryota; kingdom Metazoa; phylum Chordata; class Actinopteri; order Lophiiformes; family Antennariidae; genus Antennarius; species Antennarius maculatus. Next base: position 167,980 of record JABVMC010000046.1, on the reverse strand, counting down.
TCGTAGAGCTCCTGAAACCGAGCAGGGAAAGACGATAACAGCACTGTGGTTCTCTCATTCCTGATCACAAGGATAAAACGACTTGAGTATCCAGTACTCCTGTACTTCTACATACTGGCAGACTGCATATTAAAATGTCCCATATTGATATACAAAACGTTGATGTGTATAGATGTCAATAATTTGGGACAATTACAAATACAGGGAAATCTCAAGAGAATGAGTGCTAAAATGACATTAACTCAATACTGATACAGGGGTATGTTTGTTATAATCAAATGAAAAAAAAAATATTTTTTTTAAGAAAACTACAGAATGACTGTCCAACAAGTTTGACAAACACACTTAATACTAACATGGATTGACCATAATCTGTATCATAGAAGAGCAATGGAAGAAATGCGTTAAAAACTGTTTATATTCAAAAGTGGCTCAAAATCTCTAAACAATTTAATGCGAGATATTATAATCCTTCTTGTTCTCCCATAATTATTACTTCATGTCAAATATTTGACTTGGAAGACAATAATAAAGAACTTGAATATTAATTGGCTGCGGCTATTCGCTGCACCACAGGGTGAATTCTGCAGTCAACCCTGTCTTTTGACATTCTAGTGAGAAGAAGAGAATTGTGCTGCTGATCCAGTTGGTCCTTTTATGGTAAGGCATGACTGACATGTGAAGGACAGCCTCCGGGACCGGCGTCATTCCCCACGTTAGTCTGAGCCGGAGCTGAAGCACTGGAGACGGACGGACGGCCCTCCTGCCCCCGGTGGTCCCGACTCAAGCTTCAAGGTGAGAACTGGTTTTACTGACGCAATGTTCAACGTTCTGCGTGGAATTTAACGTTTTGGAAGTCCCCACCGTTGGAGTTGACTTTTGGTACCCAGAGCCCGTTAACGGAATGAAAACGTGGTTTTAAACGAGCCGTCGTGACGAAGTTTAAAAAAAAAACACTGGAGGATTTAGTGTCTGAATCTTACCGGCAGAGTGGGAGTCTCTCTCACATCAACGATCTTTGGGAGACGTGTTCCAAGCCCTGAAAGTGATCACGTGGTTCGCGCTCAGCCACAGTCCGTGGGTAAACGACGGGTGTTCGGGTGTGGAAACACCTCCGGAGCTGGACTTCCGGCGGCCACGGCCGCGGGGGTCGCCGGTAAAGACATACCGGCATCAAACCGGAGGCTGAGCAGCACCTCTCGCTTGACAACATTCTAACAGCCTCACCTCAGATCACGTGGTCGTCTCATCTGTCCGCGCGGGAAAATAGCGCCTTACACACGCGGTTGTCAGAGGGTCACGCAAAACCAAATAAACCCGCACACACCTTGCGTGTGCACCCCCCCCCCAAAGGCTTCTGACCACAAAACCGGGAGACGGGAATCTCCGGCACCGAATCCACGAGGAGGTCTCACTCTGTGCTATTTTCCGAGGACGGTTCTATGAAGGCTGAAAGCGGACACACACACACACACACACACACACACACACACACTATCACTTCATAAAGCTGTACTGTCTGACTTTATAAAGTTCTACTGTCTGACTTTATAAAGCTCTACTGTCTGACTTTATAAAGCTCTACTGTCTGACTTTATAAAGCTCTAATGACTGACTTTATAAAGCTCTACTGACTGACTTTATAAAGCTCTACTGTCTGACTTTATAAAGCTCTACTGACTGACTTTATAAAGCTCTACTGACTGACTTTATAAAGCTCTACTGTCTGACTTTATAAAGCTCTACTGACTGACTTTATAAAGCTCTACTGTCTGACTTTATAAAGCTCTACTGACTGACTTTATAAAGCTCTACTGTCTGACTTTATATAGCTCTACTGACTGACTTTATAAAGCTCTACTGTCTGACTTTATAAAGCTCTACTGACTGACTTTATAAAGCTCTACTGTCTGACTTTATAAAGCTCTACTGACTGACTTTATAAAGCTCTAATGACTGACTTTATAAAGCTCTACTGACTGACTTTATAAAGCTCTACTGTCTGACTTTATAAAGCTCTACTGACTGACTTTATAAAGCTCTACTGACTTTATAAAGCTCTACTGACTGACTTTATAAAGATCTACTGTCTGACTTTATATAGCTCTACTGACTGACTTTATAAAGCTCTACTGTCTGACTTTATAAAGCTCTACTGTCTGACTTTATAAAGCTCTACTGTCTGACTTTATAAAGCTCTACTGACTGACTTTATAAAGCTCTACTGTCTGACTTTATATAGCTCTACTGACTGACTTTATAAAGCTCTACTGTCTGACTTTATAAAGCTCTACTGACTGACTTTATAAAGCTCTAATGACTGACTTTATAAAGCTCTACTGTCTGACTTTATATAGCTCTACTGACTGACTTTATATAGCTCTACTGTCTGACTTTATAAAGCTCTACTGACTGACTTTATAAAGCTCTACTGTCTGACTTTATATAGCTCTACTGACTGACTTTATAAAGCTCTACTGTCTGACTTTATAAAGCTCTACTGACTGACTTTATAAAGCTCTACTGTCTGACTTTATATAGCTCTACTGACTGACTTTATAAAGCTCTACTGTCTGACTTTATAAAGCTCTACTGACTGACTTTATAAAGCTCTAATGACTGACTTTATAAAGCTCTACTGACTGACTATATAAAGCTCTACTGTCTGACTTTATAAAGCTCTACTGACTGACTTTATAAAGCTCTACTGACTTTATAAAGCTCTACTGACTGACTTTATAAAGCTCTACTGTCTGACTTTATATAGCTCTACTGACTGACTTTATAAAGCTCTACTGTCTGACTTTATAAAGCTCTAATGACTGACTTTATAAAGCTCTACTGACTGACTTTATAAAGCTCTACTGTCTGACTTTATAAAGCTCTACTGACTGACTTTATAAAGCTCTACTGACTTTATAAAGCTCTACTGACTGACTTTATAAAGCTCTACTGTCTGACTTTATAAAGCTCTACTGTCTGACTTTATAAAGTTCTACTGTCTGACTTTATAAAGCTCTAATGACTGACTTTATAAAGCTCTACTGACTGACTTTATAAAGCTCTACTGTCTGACTTTATAAAGCTCTACTGACTGACTTTATAAAGCTCTACTGACTTTATAAAGCTCTACTGACTGACTTTATAAAGCTCTACTGTCTGAGTTTATAAAGCTCTACTGACTGACTTTATAAAGCTCTAATGACTGACTTTATAAAGCTCTAATGACTGACTTTATAAAGCTCTACTGACTGACTTTATAAAGCTCTACTGACTGACTTTATATAGCTCTACTGTCTGACTTTATATAGCTCTACTGTCTGACTTTATATAGCTCTACTGACTGACTTTATAAAGCTCTACTGACTGACTTTATAAAGCTCTACTGACTGACTTTATAAAGCTCTACTGTCTGACTTTATATAGCTCTACTGTCTGACTTTATATAGCTCTACTGTCTGACTTTATATAGCTCTACTGACTGACTTTATATAGCTCTACTGTCTGACTTTATAAAGCTCTACTGACTGACTTTATAAAGCTCTACTGTCTGACTTTATATAGCTCTACTGACTGACTTTATAAAGCTCTACTGTCTGACTTTATAAAGCTCTACTGACTGACTTTATAAAGCTCTACTGTCTGACTTTATATAGCTCTACTGACTGACTTTATAAAGCTCTACTGTCTGACTTTATAAAGCTCTACTGACTGACTTTATAAAGCTCTAATGACTGACTTTATAAAGCTCTACTGACTGACTTTATAAAGCTCTACTGTCTGACTTTATAAAGCTCTACTGACTGACTTTATAAAGCTCTACTGACTTTATAAAGCTCTACTGACTGACTTTATAAAGCTCTACTGTCTGACTTTATATAGCTCTACTGTCTGACTTTATATAGCTCTACTGTCTGACTTTATATAGCTCTACTGACTGACTTAAATCTTCTGGACAGATTCAAACACAAAGACATCAGTCAGTTTGTTGTTGCTGGGATTAAAGGAACAAACTCACATTCATTTGATTTTAATGCTCACCACTGTTTACTTTAAACGTGTTTTTGTCACAATGGGTGGAATATGGACCCAAATGCAGGACACCAAAGGCAAAGCTTCCTTCCATGATTTATTCAAAACTCAAAAAATTCTCCAGACAGGCAAGAAACAGAACAGACTTCCAGGAACCAAACTAGAGAAAACGAACCAGCAACTAGCGCTCATCCCACCTGGCTTAAAAAGCCTGATGATGATTACACCAATGAAGTTCAGATGTGAATGCCGGTAAGTGGTGTGGGGAAGCGCCTCAGGTGTGGAGAGGACCAACAGGTGTGTTGAGTTTGGCCTCACTCCCTGCCACACATCAGCACAGCCACACTGAACCGTGACAGTTTGGGTAATTTGTGCAATGCAATAGCCCCCTGGTTTAGCTTCTTTTTGACATTGATTTATTATGATTAGCAATAAAAATCTGGCGAGAGCAGGTCTATCATTGTTGTCCCGTCCAGCTTCAAGGCCGTCAGGCCTCAGACACACGCGTGTGCTTTGTGTGCAGACGGCCTGCAGTGGCCAGATAGAACTCCTTACTGGGATTGGGCAACACCTTCATTCTGATGTTCAGTCCTTTTCATGGGGGGGTTAGTTTGAGGGAGTTTCATTTCAGTGGTGGTCGAAGTGGCGGTTCACCTCAGGAGACGTGTTTGAACCAGACCCAGTTTGAACGAGAGGAAAACAAGCTTGGAGCGTATTAACGTCACAACAAGGTAAATATGACCACTTCAGAAGAACGGACATTAAAGTAGAATTTACACTCTCCTCCTTTAGCGTATCAGTCATGATCCGTTTGTATTTACAAATGATTACTTTCTATACTTTTGACTCTAATCTTGTTTAAACCTACATCATCCTTTACGGTTAATGTTTGAGCGTGTCCTCGTTTGTTACAGACACATTTATAAATGATTCTAAACGTGTTTTTCGTATTCCTACTGTTCACTCAGTGAACCAAATGCATTTCCAAGTAATGTTTATTAAATTAGAACAATTTGTCATTTTAAACGCAGATAAAAGAAACTCCTTTTTGTCAGCAAACACCGATCCAAAGAGACTTTGTTCCACGGACTCGAGGGATGTTTTCTCGCTGGAAGCTAACAAAACATTTCTGCCTTTGAAATCATTTGGGGGTCCACTCCCAGAATGCAGCTGTGTGTGTTCACACATGTTTAGGGCAGAGGTGGGAAGTACACTCCTCCAGGGGGTCTCCGATCACACCCCTTCCTGGTTTTGTTCAAGTTCCAGCTTGAAGTCTCCAGTTGGTCCAGAAACAGAAGCTCCGTTCGTATATCTCCAAAGGGTTTCAGGGTGACCTCCGGTGGTCACATGACTGAAAGGGTTTCTGGGTGACCTCCTGTGGTCACATAACTGAATATATGTTGTTGTTAGAAGACGTTTAGATTCCTGTTCTTTCACTCCTTCTCCGTGCCGGGGGCAGGACGCACCCCCCTGAGGGATCCTTGTAGGACCTTTGTCAGGGTTGCTGCGTTTCGGTGTGTTGGTCATGTGTTGGAGTGTGCAGGCATGCGTGATGCGATCAAAGGGCTCAGGGCAGTGTTTTTGTCTGGGGGGGAGCTGCAGCCTGGTACAACGCTAAAGTTCATCGCCTGGACAACACACGTTGGAGCAGGGTGCAGAGGTGAGCCCTGGTGACGCTCGGGTGTAGAATCTGTATATTTGCCTCTAAATGATTTGATGACTGCCGTCACCTTGGAAATGTTCTTTTGGACTCAGTTAACTTTCTTTACCCAACTACCCAGACAGTGAAACGGAACATGGCCCCTCCGGCAGTGACTAAACTGGGCTACACTCCCCCGGACGGAGGCTGGGGCTGGGCTGTCGTCTTGGGCTCCTTCATCTCCATAGGATTCTCCTACGCCTTCCCCAAGTCTCTCACCATCTACTTCAAGGAAATCCAGAAGTATTTTTCAGTTTCGTACAGTCAGACCGCCTGGGTGTCGTCAGTCATGCTCGCCTCTATGTACGCAGCAGGTCAGTCGCCGGCACGGCCGCCACGGCCGCCACGCTCATTGGTCTCTGGACCACAGTGAGAGTTCTCCACTTGTGTCTGCAGGACCCGTGAGCAGCATACTGGTGAACCGCTACGGCAGCAGACCAGTGGTAATGGTCGGTGGGGTCTTGGTTAGCGCTGGCATGGTGCTGGCTTCTTTTGGCAGCACGATCATACACTTGTATCTTTGCGTTGGCGTCATTGGAGGTAAATAATACTTTTTATTTGTTCATTGCTGATTGTGTCAAATAACTTTTGTGAGATTTTACCACTAAGGCTGCTGTTGTTTGCGAGCTCAGCTGCACAATGTTTGATGGGATTAATTAACAGAAGGGTTCTGTGCATAAAAGGGGAGTTTTTGGATTAGCAGCCCTGGTCCAATGGCCTCGTTTGTGTCCTTGTATGGCCTTAGAGAGTCTAAAGTGAAAGTATATACTCCAGTCACAAAGTTTGACAATGTGTTACTCAATCATAATCCCTGCAGGCATTCCCGTAAACCTGACCACATGATCATGTAACAGCAAGTAAACAAAGTGTAATCCAGCAAATATTGCTCCCTGATGTAGCACAGGAAGAAAAACACTGTTACAGAATACACATTCCTAACTAACTAACCCAAACCACTAACCCTAACCCATGGACACAATGGTTTTATTCTTGCTTTATTGTTCATAATAAATCCAAAATGAGGATTCATCCTCATGATGATGTCATTTTAATAAATTCTCCTATCAAAACCTGCTGCTGATAAAAACAACTCAAACTTGGGTGTTAGAATGTTTCCATTATTTCTCTAAACTAATGTTCTTCTGTCGGTCTTGCATCATATTCGTATGAGCCGTGTAACAATTCAGTATTGTGTGATAATGGACCACTTCATCATGTCAACAGGTTTTGGCCTTGCCTTCAACCTCCAGCCAGCCCTGACGATCATCGGCACCTACTTCCACGTCAAACGGCCCCTGGCCAACGGCCTGGCGATGGCAGGAAGTCCAGTCCTTCTGTTCACCCTGGCTCCTCTCAATCAGCTTCTGTTCGACTCCTTCGGCTGGAGGGGGAGCTTCCTCATCCTTGGAGCCATTCTTCTGAACTGCTGCGTGGCCGGATCTCTGATGAGACCGGTCAACAAAAGTCTCCATCGCAAACCAAAGTCAGATTCCCCAGAGTGCAACGGTGCAGCCGTGGAGGAAGGTGCTGCTGCGGACGCCAGCGCTCAGTCAGATAACCTTCTGACTCAGGAAAGCCAGAACGAGAGCAAGATTCAGGGCTGCCTGCAAAGATTCATAGATATCTCTCTGTTCAAACACCGGGGCTTTCTCATTTACCTTGTTGGTAATGTTGTCATGTTTTTGGGCTTTTTTGCACCGGTGGTTTTTCTGGCTCCTTACGCCAAAGATCTTGAGATTGATGAATATTCGGCTGCTTTCTTGCTCTCTATTTTTGCTCTGGTAGACATGTTTGTCAGACCGGCCACCGGTCTCATAGGGAACACCAAGTGGATAAGGCCACGGATACAATACTTCTTCAGCTTCGCGGTCACATTCACTGGCGTGTGTCACCTTTTATGCCCATTAGCTTCTGGATATTCGGGTCTTGTCACTTATGCAGTCTTCTTCGGGATAGGATTTGGGATGGTTTGTGCACTTCTCTTTGAGGTCCTGATGGACCTTGTCGGAGCTCATCGCTTCTCTAGTGCGGTTGGACTAGTCACCATCATCGAGTGCGGACCTGTGCTTCTTGGCCCTCCAATTTCAGGTTCGTGAATTGTTGAAGATTTTTATTTCAGATTGCATGTTGTCCATAAGAGCCTGAAGGCGTGTGACATGGTAATGACTGAAGTGTACATCTTCTCTTTCAGGTGCTCTGGTTGATATATCTGGAGAGTACATGTACATGTACTATGCGTGTGGAGTGTTGGTAGCGCTACCCGGTGTATTTTTCTTCGTCATGAACTACTACAACTACAGGAAGCTGGATGAGGAGCAAAGGCAGAGCGTTGCTGTGGAGATGAGGACTGGTGAAGAGGCTCCACAGCCTCAGTTGAACCAGGATGAAAGCAGATGAGGACTTCTGTCCACGTTTATTTTGGCACAAGGCAGGACAGTGTAAATGGCATTATAGAGCAATTTTCCATTCAGGATGATGCTGTTGGACTATTCGGACCATTTCTACCTGCAGATAAACACTTGGTGTAAATTCTGATTTTGTTTGCATTATTATTGCATTACGTGACCACTGTAGCTCTCATTGCCTTTTTCTCTAAATGTTCCTCTGCCTCGTCGTCCTGAAGTTATCACAATAACAGACACCAAGATAGCTCATCTTGCCTTTTCAGTGGCTGATTAAAATGTCCTTTTCATGAGGGACTGATCTAAAATATTGGGTGAAGGTCCCATAATACAGAGTAGAGGTAAAATGAGGCCTGAAAAAATGCAGCCCGAGCCCATGGGTATTAAAGCCCAATCCGGGACGGGCCAGGACGGGCTTGGACTCTGCTTTAGATCTTACCTCTAATTCAGAGCCACAAACCTGTTGTTATCCCAACCTTTCCACTAGATGGCACTGGACACTTTCATGTGTAACACGTTTATTGAACTGAATGTACAAATTTTCATTTGTGTTAACAGATTTCAAGTATACTTGCCTGCCTTTTTTAATTCATTAAAAAAATCACTTAACACATGGGATTAACATCTTATTTCAGTTTTATATCTTAAGAGTGACCTCTGACACACTATTGTGCTATATCTCTCTTTTACTGTTCTCTACTTTTAAAGCGTGCCATGACCTCCTTGAATTTTTCATGTTAAGACAATAAATGTCCCAAAGGAAAATTATGGAAATGTAAAGGGATCCAAGCTGTGTAAATTCTGAACAACTCTGTTAAGAATCTTTGACAAACTTAAGCACACAATCAATACTAGCTCACTTTTCACATATATCATAGGTACTACATTTTTATATCACTTTACACGAACTCTTACAATATTGGTATAACCCAAGTAAGACTTGTTATAGACTCTAGATTTCTGTCAATAGAATAAATGGCATGGCATGTAAAACTAACAGTGTTTTTATTAAGTTCATTCATCATTTAATGACATATAATGACATGATTACTGCTTGGCCAGGTAAGTCAGAGTTTTCCAGAGTAAATTTAAATGGCTGCTGACTGGACACTAGTTATAAAGCTCTGTTCTAGTCTGACTGCTCAGAGCACCACCACCACCCGAACAGGACTGGTTACCATTCACACACCAATGGAACAGCCACTGGGAGCAAACTGGGTTCACTTAGTTGCCAAGGGATACTTGGACTACTAGCTGCACAGCAGCTGGCAGACTATTGGCTAATGTTCTGCTTCTCCATTACGTGTATATCAAAGAACCTAAAAACACATCAGCTGGAAAACACCAAAGCGCATATACAGCCGTGATGACGTGACTTCTTGTGTACAGATTGCTCCCTCCTAATAAATCTCCTAAAAAACATTTCAATCTGTCAGATCCAGACGTAGAATCCAGGTGTGGATTGAATTGCATGCAGTTGTGGAACATCATGAGTGGGTGTCTTCAGTTTGATGTCACTCATTGCCATTAATTTTGAAGATACTGACGAGCTGTTTAAAAGCAAGTCCCTATCTCATACTGTTGGAGAAAGTGGAAAAAGAGATCCAGAATCTGCATCAGAATCAAGACCCTCTGCAAAATGTCATGAATACACATGGACAAACACACGGGTGATGTCGTGACCTCCTCCACTCTCACTGCAGATGTCGAGGAGGAGGAAGCTCTGACTCATGTGTGATGATCTCCGATGGGGTCACATCTTCCTACCACAGGTCAAACCTCATGATTCCAGTCTCTGCAGCACAGATACCTGCTGGAGCCATTCAGCAAACCAACAATGCCATTATTACAGATGTTCACTTCAATGATCCATTCTTATCATGTCCCTGCAAGGTGCATATCGACGTCCTCCTCAAGATGGATGAAAATTGCTTAAGTGAGTAAATCAATATGTTTATTTGAATCCTTAGATACTGTTATCTGAAAATCAGATAAATAGAGTTAATGGTTTATAAAGGTGGGTGGTCTTCTCTTTCTGGGGTCATTATAGCACAAATGCAACTCTAATTATGAAGCGAGTTGTTTTCACACAGTTAAAACTGTGTTGTGTTTCACAACAAGCTCAAATCTGACCCTGAACCCGGCTGAATGTGTCTATCTGTACGACATAATGTGTATGTCAGCTTCATTAAGTGCAAAAAATAACACTGAAAGAGATTTTTAAAATATGTGGAGACTATTAATTATGCTGTCAGGTCGCGATGAATGCTGTAAAATGAATACAAAGTGACTGAAGACCACCACTTCGTTCCCATAACCTCTGCATCTTGTCCACAGCAACCAGCTTGAGCCGTGATCAACTGTGACGCATGTCGGGAAATCTGACTTTCATTGGGATTTGAGCAGATTGAGAGGAGGCGTTCCAATCACGATTCCTCAACCCACAGCGTAGGTCTGAGCAGCTGCAGCTGTTTTAGTCACATCTGTAAAAGAAGACAGTGATTCTGTCTATTTAATCCGACATGTTTGTTAATAATCTCTGCTAATCTCCTTTACCCACAGCAGCAGAACTAATCTGTTTTCAGTGTTTATACTCGGAGGGAGGACGATGCCATGCTGATGCCAGGGGCTGGAGGTTAGCAGCTATTAATGACAGATCATTGATGGCCAGGGCAGTGAGCATGGATCTATACAAAGGCGTCTTGTTAGGTTCTAGAAGACACATGCAGAGCTTCCATGTTGGTCAATCCAATGAGTTCTCAAGGTCTCTCCTCACTTTCCAGGAGCGTCATGCTCTGCAGTGTGTCTAAGCGACAGTCGTCCTTGAAACACAGGCATTACTGAGATCATAGGGTGAAAACAAGCCACAGAGTATACCCCGCTCCACAAATCAATACTATCTACAAACAGTTACCTGAACATTAATGAAGGTCCCGTTGACATTTATGTAGAGGAAAAGCATCTGTTTCTCTCACATACTCTGAAAATGAGATTTTCTGTACAACATAAGCCAACAACTAAATGCAAAGAAAGAAAAAAGAGGAAGAATAGATTTTATTTCACTTTCCTCAACCCCTGGGGGGTTGGACCCACATTGGATAAAAGATATCTGCTGTAGAAATAATGAGATACCTGATTATACTTGTTCATGTTTATCCTGAAGGGACATTTGTACACAATATTAGCTGCACATGGTGGTGGAAGAGAGCAGAGACTCAGTAGGACGAGTCTCTACAGTCTGAACCTGAACCGTCTGAGCAGAGACTCAGTAGGACGAGTCTCTACAGTCTGAACCCGAACTGAGGTGTGAGCAGAGACTCAGTAGGACGAGTCTCTACAGTCTGAACCCGACCGTCTGAGCAAAGACTCAGTAGGACGAGTCTCTACAGTCTGAACCTGAACCGTCTGAGCAGAGACTCAGTGGGACGAGTCTCTACAGTCTGAACCTTAACCGTCTGAGCAGAGACTCAGTGGGACGAGTCTCTACAGTCTGAACCCGAACTGAGGTGTGAGCAGAGACTCAGTAGGACGAGTCTCTACAGTCTGAACCCGAACCGTCTGAGCAGAGACTCAGTAGGACGAGTCTCTACAGTCTGAACCTTAACCGTCTGAGCAGAGACTCAGTGGGACGAGTCTTTACAGTCTGAACCTTAACCGTCTGAGCAGAGACTCAGTGGGACGAGTCTCTACAGTCTGAACCTGAACTGAGGTGTGAGCAGAGACTCAGTAGGACGAGTCTCTACAGTCTGAACCTTAACCGTCTGAGCAGAGACTCAGTAGGACGAGTCTCTACAGTCTGAACCCGAACTGAGGTGTGAGCAGAGACTCAATAGGACGAGTCTCTACAGTCTGAACCCGAACTTAGGTGTGAGCAGAGACTCAGTAGGACGAGTCTCTACAGTCTGAACCCGAACTGAGGTGTGAGCAGAGACTCAGTAGGACGAGTCTCTACAGTCTGAACCTTAACCGTCTGAGCAGAGACTCAGTGGGACGAGTCTCTACAGTCTGAACCTTAACCGTCTGAGCAGAGACTCAGTGGGACGGGTCTCTACAGTCTGAACCCGAACTGAGGTGTGAGCAGAGACTCAGTAGGACGAGTCTCTACAGTCTGAACCCGAACTGAGGTGTGAGCAGAAACTCAGTAGGACGAGTCTCTACAGTCTGAACCTTAACCGTCTGAGCAGAGACTCAGTAGGACGAGTCTCTACAGTCTGAACCCGAACTGAGGTGTGAGCAGAGACTCGGTAGGACGAGTCTCTACAGTCTGAACCCGAACTGAGGTGTGAGCAGAGACTCAGTAGGACGAGTCTCTACAGTCTGAACCCGAACTGAGGTGTGAGCAGAGACTCAGTAGGACGAGTCTCTACAGTCTGAACCTTAACCGTCTGAGCAGAGACTCAGTAGGACGAGTCTCTACAGTCTGAACGCGAACCGTCTGAGCAGAGACTCAGTAGGACGAGTCTCTACAGTCTGAACCTTAACCGTCTGAGCGGACTCTCAGTAGGACGAGTCTCTACAGTCTGAACCTTAACCGTCTGAGCGGACTCTCAGTAGGACGAGTCTCGACAGTCTGAACCTTAACCGTCTGAGCGGACTCTCAGTAGGACGAGTCTCTACAGTCTGAACCTAAACCGTCTGAGCAGAGACTCAGTAGGACGAGTCTCTACAGTCTGAAACTTAACTGTCTGAGCAGAGACTCAGTTGGACGAGAGTCTACAGTCAGAACCCGAACTGAGGTGTGAGCAGAGGCTCAGTAGGACGAGTCTCTACAGTCTGAACCTTAACCGTCTGAGCGGACTCTCAGTAGGACGAGTCTCTACAGTCTGAACCTTAACCGTCTGAGCGGACTCTCAGTAGGACGAGTCTTTACAGTCTGAACCTAAACCGTCTGAGCAGAGACTCAGTAGGACGAGTCTCTATAGTCTGAACCTGAACCGTCTGAGCAGAGACTCAGTGGGACGAGTCTCTACAGTCTGAACCTTAACCGTCTGAGCAGAGACTCAGTGGGACGTGTCTCTACAGTCTGAACCTTAACCGTCTGAGCAGAGACTCAGTGGGACGAGTCTCTACAGTCTGAACCCGAACTGAGGTGTGAGCAGAGACTCAGTAGGACGAGTCTCTACAGTCTGAACCCGAACTGAGGTGTGAGCAGAGACTCAGTAGGACAAGTCTCTACAGTCTGAACCTGAACCGTCTGAGGAGAGACTCAGTAGGACGAGTCTCTACAGTCTGGACCTTAACCGTCTGAGCAGAGACTCAGTAGGACGAGTCTCTACAGTCTGAACCCGAACTGAGGTGTGAGCAGAGACTCAGTAGGACGAGTCTCTACAGTCTGAACCCGAACTGAGGTGTGAGCAGAGACTCAGTAGGACGAGTCTCTACAGTCTGAACCTTAACCGTCTGAGCAGAGACTCAGTGGGACGAGTCTCTACAGTCTGAACCCGAACTGAGGTGTGAGCAGAGACTCAGTAGGACGAGTTTCTAGTCTGAACCCGAACAGTCTGAGCAGAGACTCAGTTGGACGAGTCTCTACAGTCTGAACCCGAACTGAGGTGTGAGCAGAGACTCAGTAGGACAAGTCTCTACAGTCTGAACCCGAACTGAGGTGTGAGCAGAGACTCAGTGGGACGAGTCTCTACAGTCTGAACCTTAACCGTCTGAGCAGAGACTCAGTAGGACGAGTCTCTACAGTCTGAACCTTAACCGTCTGAGCAGAGACTCAGTAGGACGAGTCTCTAGTCTGAACCCGAACCGTCTGAGCAGAGACTCAGTGGGACGAGTCTCTACAGTCTGAACCCGAACTGAGGTGTGAGCAGAGACTCAGTGGGACGAGTCTCTACAGTCTGAACCCGAACTGAGGTGTGAGCAGAGACTCAGTGGGACGAGTCTCTACAGTCTGAACCTTAACCGTCTGAGCAGAGACTCAGTAGGATGAGTCTCTACAGTCTGAACCTTAACTGTCTGAGCAGAGACTCAGTAGGACGAGTCTCTACAGTCTGAACCCGAACCGTCTGAGCAGAGACACAGTAGGACGAGTCTCTACAGTCTGAACCTTAACCGTCTGATCGGACTCTCAGTAGGACGAGTCTCTACAGTCTGAACCTTAACCGTCTGAGCAGAAACTCAGTAGGACGAGTCTCTACAGTCTGAACCTTAACCGTCTGAGCAGAGACTCAGTTGGACGAGAGTCTACAGTCTGAACCTTAACCGTCTGAGCAGAGACTCAGTAGGACGAGTCTCTACAGTCTGAACCTTAACCGTCTGAGCAGAGACTCAGTAGGACGAGTCTCTAGTCTGAACCCGAACCGTCTGAGCAGAGACTCAGTTGGACGAGTCTCTACAGTCTGAACCTTAACCGTCTGAGCAGAGACTCAGTGGGACGAGTCTCTACAGTCTGAACCCGAACTGAGGTGTGAGCAGAGACTCAGTGGGACGAGTCTCTACAGTCTGAACCTTAACCGTCTGAGCAGAGACTCAGTTGGACGAGAGTCAACAGTCTGAACCTTAACCGTCTGAGCAGAGACTCAGTAGGACGAGTCTCTACAGTCTGAACCATAACAGTCTGAGCAGAGACTCAGTAGGACGAGTCTCTAGTCTGAACCCGAACCGTCTGAGCAGAGACTCAGTGGGACGAGTCTCTACAGTCTGAACCTTAACCGTCTGAGCAGAGACTCAGTAGGACGAGTCTCTAGTCTGAACCCGAACCGTCTGAGCAGAGACTCAGTGGGACGAGTCTCTACAGTCTGAACCCGAACTGAGGTGTGAGCAGAGACTCAGTGGGACGAGTCTCTACAGTCTGAACCCGAACTGAGGTGTGAGCAGAGACTCAGTGGGACGAGTCTCTACAGTCTGAACCTTAACCGTCTGAGCAGAGACTCAGTAGGACGAGTCTCTACAGTCTGAACCTTAACCGTCTGAGCAGAGACTCAGTAGGACGAGTCTCTACAGTCTGAACCTAAACCGTCTGAGCAGAGACTCAGTAGGACGAGTCTCTAGTCTGAACCCGAACCGTCTGAGCAGAGACTCAGTTGGACGAGTCTCTACAGTCTGAACCTTAACCATTTGAGCAGAGACTCAGTGGGACGAGTCTCTACAGTCTGAACCCGAACTGAGGTGTGAGCAGAGACTCAGTGGGACGAGTCTCAACAGTCTGAACCCGAACTGAGGTGTGAGCAGAGACTCAGTGGGACGAGTCTCTACAGTCTGAACCCGAACTGAGGTGTGAGCAGAGACTCAGTAGGACGAGTCTCTACAGTCTGAACCCGAACTGAGGTGTGAGCAGAGACTCAGTAGGACGAGTCTCTACAGTCTGAACCCGAACTGAGGTGTGAGCAGAGACTCAGTAGGACGAGTCTCTACAGTCTGAACCCGAACTGAGTTGTGAGCAGAGACTCAGTAGGACGAGTCTCTACAGTCTGAACCCGAACTGAGGTGTGAGCAGAGACTCAGTGGGACGAGTCTGCAGCTGCAGATTCATCCGATACTCAGGTTCAGCACTATGATTAAATACATGTATATATTATATATGATAATATGAAGATATTGATTATACCTTTAATTAAGAGATATAATAATTTCTCTGCCACTAGACTGAGAATACGTGAAAAGCTTTTCAAATGGAATTATGTTAAGTTTGTTCACATTGTTGGACTGAAAGCAGCCCCACACTCCCCCCACCAGGGCAACAGTCGTGTTGCTGCCCCTGCGCGTCAGGCTTCACCCTGGAATGCAAGTCGGCAAAGTGGAGGCCTATGAAAGTTCCCCGCTGTTTGTCAAAAAGGGCTGAACTGAAAGCCCTCAGCAACTTGATCATTACCAACGCTTGTATAAGAAATTGAGTCACAAAGCAAAAGGACCTAATGAGATTATGTTACCCACAATTAACAATCTGTGAAGCACTTCCCAGAACCGAAAACAGTCTGTTATTGCCTAAGAATGTGTGAATTATCATGCAAACACACATTTAGCCCACTTTTCACAATTGACAATGCAGAGCCCCTGACCAACATCTTTAATCTGCCACTCAGGAAACGTTCAGCCTTTGTGAGAACAAATGCGAGGCTCAAACTGCTTGTGGAGACTCTCTGCTGCCTATTAGACCCATTGTTCCTCTTTATCTGGCAAACACAGACAAGCGCTGAAGCTTGTGCGTCTGGGGACGGCGGTGTTGTGTGCATATTAGACAGAATACAAGGGTTGTTTTTGTGGATTATAATCTCTTGAATACCACACTGAATTAAAGCGGCATATGAATAATTCCGATTGAAGAGCTCAAAAGCTGGATGACATGAATGTCCTGCCAGCGTCTCAGCATCTGCATATTCTGAACACAGGCAGTCAGAATAAAATGGTCGCGTGGGGATTCTGAAAACTAAGTGGGTTGCGTGATCAATCTGTCACAGAGGCACACTTGAAGGACTAACGGTACCCTAGAGATAACACTGTAAAATAAATTTAATTTCTCAGTTTGATTAAGATAGTTCCTGATGTGTACACGCCTGAGAGAAGAACCCCAGCATCATGTGTTCGGGGGTCGACACCCAGGTCTGGACAGAGACTGGAAGCATGACGGAGAGACCGGGCACGGGAACGGGAGAGGAGCAGAAATAATTACCAGAGCCACTGAGGCGTGTCAGCTTGTCCTTGCCTCAAAATGAAAAGCAGGATGAAACATGACGGCATAAATCAACTGTAAACACGTGTACAGTAGCGAATCCACCCCGAACATCTGTGTAATTACACACCAGGAAGCTTGTAATACCTGGACTCTGGTATCAGACTGTCATCTGCACATTTCTAGCCAGGACCCAGAATAACTGGTCATCATTACCGTGACCTAAAAGGCCTCATGAAGAGGGAGGATGAGATGACACTGGTTCTGTCTGGAGATGTGGGAGGCAGCAATGATTTATTACTGAAGCATCTTATTTTGGTCCCCAGAACAAAATGAGATGTTTTATTGCTAATGTGGAGGTTTGGAGTACACCGGCCTCTGTAGGGCACAAAAGAACTGCTGCGACCGAATGGAATCAATGTCATCAGCGGCTCTTTGTGTTTCAAGGACAGTCCCTCTGAGTCTGGGTTGACATGACGAGGTTGTTGGCTGTCGCAGCCGCCTCGCTAAGCCTGCCAAAGGTGTGTGATTAAACTCCCATTCCCTTCCTAAGTCCAAGTGGAGCCATTCAGAAACCTATACACCATATGGACAAGTCAATAAACTGTCATTTAACTGGGTCCTATTTGTTCTCTTGGAAGAAAATGACAATAGAACCTGAATGCTTTGGTGTGCAGCACATATTAGCAATGAAAACAGCAGGCTTTTTTGATTTTCATATCATTTAAGGTTTCAATAGCATCACAAAGAAAGTAATTTGAAGCCTAATTTTCTGGTATATGGGTTTTTAGAAGTAGCTTAGAAATAATGTGGAAAAATAGGTCTAGCGTGATTAATCTGCTAAAACGGCTCCTACTGGTCGAAGCTATTGATAATCCACATTTTAGCTGCAGGTTATAATTTCCTTTTTTTACTTTTATATAAACTACTAATACATGTTGTCTTATTGCAGATGGTGCATTTCTTTTAAACATGTCTTAATTATCAAATAATATTGATTGGACAGTCAAAAACGACAAAACATTTTGATTCCTCACAAGCTTTCTGCGTCCCATCACGAGTTTCACTGAAACTCAGAGTTTCAGAGTTTTCACTGAAAAGTTAGGATTTCACCTGAGAACCCAAACAAGAACAGGACCAGTCTTCTCTGATGGGAATCCCTCGATGGGAAAAATTCCATCCTGGAAAAAGGAAAAAGAATCCCTGTCAACAGATCAGGCAAGGAAGGAGGAAATGGAGCCTCAGCTGAGAGGGGAGAGGATGGACAGACTCAATAGAGACTCTGGTGTGGTTCCCCACTGAAGTGTTTTCCTGCCCACTGGATCCACAGAAGGTTCACATGATCCTGATGGATCTGCTTCTGCTGAAGCGGCGAGTTACACACGTTTGTTCTGCCTTCACCATGGAGATAGGAGTATTCTAACTGTTAAAGCTGTTTTTTGATTCTTTATTTACTTCGGATAGAAGCCAGGTTGCTAACGGTAACCATCCTGGTAAAACTGACACTAGTGATCTTAAAACAAAACAGGAACTGTTTCAGCTTCCATTTTCAAGACCAACATTTTGTTGTCCCATCTCCATAATAAAGTCACACCACTTCCTACAACATGGAATTTTCTTTATTCCATTTATTTATATTTAATCATTTATAAGGGCAACACACATTTTGAGAATTAACAGTGCAAATGGATCTAGATGTAGACAAGTTAACATCAAGTTAATCTTATCCAACTTTCAAATGCAGTTTTTTGCTTCATTTACATGATCTTTAATCATTAAGTGAAAATTATTAACGCTGCTTGAGTAACTTTCTGTCTTCCTGACACAGACTTTACATCACTTTGACAGTAGTTTTTGTTTTTCCCTTTCTTAAATCAGTCCACTGATTCGCTTCCTGTCACAAAAGACAAATCAGCCTAGAAATGCCTACAAGTGCATTTAGTCATCAGCCATTTGTTTATGGGATGTGTGTGGAAGTTCCACTGAAACCCAAAGTAACAATGAGAAACTTTTCCATGTCGAAAATGATCCCCGTGAGAAGCATGGGGCACACATTTTTCAGGGATTTTAGTAATTACGGCAGTGTCTATCTTTGTAATGTAGAAGAGTTAGAGCTAACTCAACGTGATGACAAACCACATTACTCACAAACTGACTCCTGTGCAGCCAATCAGCTTTAATGTATTGTAATATATTCATAAGGTTGTTCATTGTTGATGGATCGGCTGAGCTTCAGAAAGTGGAAACCGTACAAACAAATTTGTTAAGTCTTTATCCTCCTTCACTGTTGCAGTTCAGGATGCATCGCCACAGGTACAGCATTAAATATGTCAGAAATATTTCTGCAATCCAATCTACAAACATCTCATGTCTATGGTATGCAAAAAAAAAAAAAAACCACACTGGTTCTACAGAACCCCTTTGGAGCAAAATGAAAACCACGACTAATGTAATGAATTTGTGATTCTCAGAAAAAAGGGACCCGTGTTTCAAATTGAAAATGAGCTCGTAAACTGCTTGTGTAAACAAATGTGCAAAATATACAGAAAACAGTCAAATTAACCTCATCATGCTGGAGTGAAGTGCATGATTGCAAGCTCAGGCAGCATTATACAATAGCGTGTTTCAGAAAGCGTCCCTCTCAGCTGTCTAAATAGGATGATTGCTGCTGGTCTGGAGGGTCCTTCAGCGAGAGGAGCTTCGGCTCCAGCATGTAGGAGTTCGCCCAGCAGCTTGTTTGGGGCTGTGCAGGGATTCCATGCATGAGTGTGCGTGGTTGCACTTGTCTATTCTTGCAGCTGCAATTTTGCTGCATCCACGTGTATAAATTTATATGACCTATATGATTTACTGAAACGTTCAAGAAAGAAAATGGAAGAAATCTGAGCCTGTATGCTTGTTTTACTTCCTGATTTCTCTCTAGAGCGGAGGCGTTCAAGGCCGGCTGAAGGACAGAGTCAAAGCAGGTCATCCTCTGTTGTAACTGAGCGGTCCGGATCATTCTTGAACAATATGATCTAATTATCTTCTCACATGTAGCTTCTGAGTATATCTAATAGCAGCCATTAATGGCTTATTAATTGGCAGAGATCCCCTCAGATATTCCAGCTGCCGCCATGCGGCGCTTCACTTTGACACTAAAGCAGCATTTTCCATCCCTTCAAACCACTGAGACATTTCAAAGGTGTGGGGTCACAGGTATTTCACTCACCTAAATGAAATGAAACACTTCTTAGCATGCTCAAGACAGCGCTCCGTTCCAGCCAATAGCACAAACTTTAAGTCAAAGCTTGTTGATATTGTGATCAGCATAAAAACAGTGAAAGCAACCATAAAATACTGGCATAAAACAGTCGACAGAACAAAGGAGGAAGTCACTCCACATATCTACTGTGTTCCGTGTTCCGTGTTCCGCTCCTCTTCTGAGTGATGGCAGCAGCACACAATGGATGATAGGACCATAGACTTATCAATAATGCATAAGATAGTACGAGGAATGACAGGCGCTCTGCTGGTAGGTTCTCTCTGGAAGCAAGCCATAAATTTGCAGGGCGATAATAATGATTCTTCTCAGGGAAATAAAGGCCACCCTCTGCTCCCCACAGTCATAAACCTGACTCACTCTTCCATTGGCTGGAAGAAAAATGCTTCCTCTCCCCCCACACAGGAGTGGAACACCGGAGCTCCTCTAACCAGCCAACTTGATATGCAATCATCTCCCTTTGCAGAGGAAAGCATACATTTCCTTTTTTACATTAGCTATTTTCCTATTATGCGTGGAGGTGGGGAGCGTGCTCAGTAATAGGGAGATGAAATTCACTAGAACAGCTTTTCAAAAATATTTGAAAAAAATTGCCAGCAATTATTTACTGCTTCTAATGCTGTGGATGTGCCGTGCAGTGGACCGCTACTTCATGACGTATTTTTATAAGTCAGGAGAATCCTCCTCAGCTTTAAACAGCTCTTATTAATGGAAGCTTTTATATAGACTAACACAAAAAAATCTAGATTTCTGGAGCAGAAAGACAACTCACTTTAGCTTAGCATAAAGGCATTATAGAGTCCGGCTCGTCAGCATCACAGCATGTTATGAACTATATAAACTATATGTTGCTGTTCAATGTCGTCTTATTTCAACCTCTTTTAATGTCTTTGTCTACGTCTGGATATTAATAAAACCATACAAACACAAAAACCACCCACTAATGATATACCCACTAACGATATACCCACTAACGATATACCCACTAACGATATACCCACTAACGATATACCCACTAACGATATACCCACTAACTATATACCCACTAACGATATACCCACTAACTATATACCCACTAACAATATACCCACTAACGATATACCCACTAACGATATACCCACTAACGATATACCCACTAACTATATACCCACTAACAATATACCCACTAACTATATACCCACTAACGATATACCCACTAACGATATACCCACTAACGATATACCCACTAACGATATACCCACTAACGATATACCCACTAACGATATACCCACTAATGATATACCCACTAACGATATACCCACTAACGATATACCCACTAACGATATACCCACTAACTATATACCCACTAACGATATACCCACTAACGATATACCCACTAACGATATACCCACTAACGATATACCCACTAACTATATACCCACTAACGATATACCCACTAACGATATACCCACTAACGATATACCCACTAACGATATACCCACTAATGATATACCCACTAACGATATACCCACTAACGATATACCCACTAACGATATACCCACTAACGATATACCCACTAACGATATACCCACTAACGATATACCCACTAACGATATACCCACTAACGATATACCCACTAACGATATACCCACTAACGATATACCCACTAACTATATACTCACTAACTATATACCCACTAACGATATACCCACTAACTATATACCCACTAACGATATACCCACTAATGATATACCCATTAACGATATACCCACTAACTATATACCCACTAACTATATACCCACTAACTATATACCCACTAATGATATACCCACTAACGATATACCCACTAACTATATACCCACTAACGATATACCCACTAACGATATACCCACTAACTATATACCCACTAACAATATACCCATTAACGATATACCTACTAACTATATACCCACTAACTACTGTATATACCCTCTAACTATATACCCACTAACTATATACCCACTAACTATATACCCACTAACTATATACCCACTAACGATATACCCACTAACTACTGTATATACCCTCTAACTATATACCCACTAACTATATACCCACTAACTATATACCCACTAACTAAATACCCACTAACTATATACCCACTAACTATATACCCACTAACTACTGTATATACCCACTAACTACTGTATATACCCACTAACTATATACCCCTGTATATATGCAGCCACATACATACACACACGTGTGACTAACAACTGATGTACCAGAGTGGACAAATAATGTCCCCAACAGGGATTAATAGAGTTGACTTCATTTCATTTCTAATGCTGCTAACGCTTCTTGAAGAGACATTTGTGACAGTGGTAGCCTGTTTCTGGTAATTTATTTTTAAACTACGAGGAATGTCCCCTGATTTCAGTAGTGAAGACAAATCCGTTTTTATATCCCTCAAAATTTAGCAAACACAATTTTAGCTCACACCCACTGCTAGGCTAGCTGCTCAGATCTTTTTATGCTACAGCTGACCAGCTTCATAGGACAAAAGTAAATTTCAAATTTTACCTGCGCAGCACGTCTCAAGACTTCAGCATGGAACACAAAGCCCTTATTTTACATCTTGAAAGCTAGAAGTATAAGCTAGAGTTACAAACACCAGCTTGGAAGTGTAGGTGACCACACCCACTCAGGAAACAGGATGTGTACTACTGGCTACCATTGGTACGGCACATATTGTGTCATCCTTGCTGTAGTATTAGTGGCTGCTGACATAGTTGTTCACCGGCTGTAAAAGAGCTTCGTGAAAATAGATCATCTAAGGAGACGTCTGGAAACCTCACGAGAGAAAAAGAGTGGAAATACCGTCGGCTGTTGTTCAGCTTGCTCTCCAGGGGCGAGGTTTTCCCACTTCGAATGAAAGATAACTCATTTCATCTCATCTCCACATGATTTAGACTAGAAATGGTCACATCGCTCATGATTACATTAATTCTTCAGGAGTGAAAAGTCTGAAAAACAAGTATGAATGAATTGTGTCACAGACAGCAATTGCATATTTGTAAATGAAACCATCCATCATCTCCCCTTGAGGTGCTTTGCTGAAGAAAAATATTTTTAAAAATTCCTTTCTTTCCTTTGCGGTGATCAAGTTCATGGCTCAAAATGGGTAAATATGGTTTCTTGCCGGATGCAGTGTTTGAATACAAACTTTCATTTTTGAGCTTGACATTAAATATAGCTAGATCTGGTGTTTTTAGGGAGGAGACAAAGCAAAATTCTGGCTTTATGTCCTTGTCATCAGAGTTCTCTTATAATGTACTATTTTAAAGTTTTTGACCACCCCGACACCGGAAATTGGGTCAGCTAAGAAAGAGGTTTTAACCTCTGCCAGGAGGTTCCTCCAGCTGGTCCAGTCATGTTCAGAACAGACACTCTGGCATGGAGAATCCTGGGCGGCTGTCCGTAATCAAATCAAGTTGCCTTCTAGAGAGCAAACAACAGGTATCAAACTGTTTAAGGTCTATTTGTGCTCTGAGTGTTTTGCACAAAAGGTAGCATGAGACAGTCCGACCTTGTCAGGCGTGTTCCATTGAGATTTCTTCCCAATCTCTTTAAGAGTGTCAAGAAGATTTGACGCATCTCTCCATGCTTTGGATAGACTGACATCCTGGAACAGCCTCTTGAGGGCTTCACACAACCATTTCCTGCCCTCTTGATGTGGATGTCACTGTGTGAGGGTTCCGTGCTCTGCATTAAACCAGTTTGGCTGGAGGTTCGTCCTACATGTAGATACATGTTGACACATCAGGGGATGACTGGTAAATTATGAGGTTGTCGTGAAACGCGAGTGATCCGACAAGAATTTGCCATCGATGACTCAAGGTAAAAATAATTAATTGTACAACTTCAACGTATAAAATATTTCCTTGCCTTTACAAATTCTGTTGGAGAAGGTGCTAGTTTTCAATAGTCACAAATCTAACTAACATAAAATGGTATATAATGGAAACTTAATAACGCAATACTGCGCACGTAACCCAGATGGTGATGGCTGGTGACATTTCTAAAAGCCACCCATTGCGTTGGTGCTTTTCCTTCACCTGGAAGCCGTGAGGAGCGCGGGCTTTATGGTAACGATCTCTGGAGCTGAAGCTGAATCTGGAACTGGAGCTGGAGCTGAAGCTGGAGCTGCAGCTGCAGCTGGAGCTGGAGCTGGAGCTGAAGCTGGAGCTGGAGTTGAAGCTGGAGCTGGAGCTGGAGCTGAATCTGGAACTGGAGCTGGAGCTGAAGCTGGAGCTGCAGCTGGAGCTGGAGCTGAAGCTGGAGCTGCAGCTGAAGCTGGAGCTGGAGCTGGAGCTGAAGCTGGAGCTGGAGCTGGAGCTGAATCTGGAGCTGGAGCTGGAGCTGAATCTGGAGCTGGAGCTGGAGCTGGAGCTGAAGCTGGAGCTGCAGCTGCAGCTGGAGCTGGAGCTGGAGCTGAAGCTGGAGCTGGAGCTGGAGCTGGAGCTGGAGCTGAAGCTGGAGCTGCAGCTGCAGCTGGAGCTGGAGCTGAAGCTGGAGCTGGAGCTGGAGCTGGAGCTGGAGCTGGAGCTGGAGCTGAATCTGGAACTGGAGCTGGAGCTGGAGCTGTAGCTGGAGCTGGAGCTGTAGCTGGAGCTGGAGCTGGAGCTGGAGCTGAATCTGGAACTGGAGCTGGAGCTGGAGCTGAAGCTGGAGCTGAAGCTGGAGCTGCAGCTGCAGCTGGAGCTGGAGCTGGAGCTGGAGCTGGAGCTGGAGCTGGAGCTGAATCTGGAACTGGAGCTGGAGCTGAAGCTGGAGCTGCAGCTGCAGCTGGAGCTGGAGCTGGAGCTGAAGCTGGAGCTGGAGCTGAAGCTGGAGCTGGAGCTGGAGCTGGAGCTGGAGCTGGAGCTGAATCTGGAGCTGGAGCTGGAGCTGGAGCTGAAGCTGGAGCTGGAGCTGGAGCTGAAGCTGGAGCTGGAGCTGGAGCTGGAGCTGGAGCTGGAGCTGGAGCTGGAGCTGCAGCTGGAGCTGGAGCTGAAGCTGGAGCTGGAGCTGAAGCTGGAGCTGGAGCTGGAGCTGGAGCTGGAGCTGAAACTGAAGCTGGAGCTGAAGCTGGAGCTGAAGCTGGAGCTGAAGCTGGAGCTGAAGCTGAAGCTGAAGCCCAGCCAGAAGGGAACCACATATGCTCTCCCTGGAGACGTCATCTCAAACAATGGCCACTTCTGCTGAAACATGCTGGCTCTAATTTGCTCTTCCTGATATTGTCTCTGTTAATTTGAAAATTTCACGATATGCATGCATTGACATTTGACTTAATGGTGGGATCAAACACTGCAGCATCTCAGTAAATGTCAATGGCAGTCAGGTAGTAATGGAGGGAAAGGCATTTCTACATCTTAATTACATGCTTTAGAACTATCCAAACAGCAGGAAGTGTTGCTTTGGCTCAACTAGAAGGTAATTTTTCCCTTTTTTGTCAGAATTGATTTTCACCTGAGCGTCTTCACATTACACAGCTCAGGCGTGGAAAGGTTTGAGTCCGGGAAGTTAAGGATTATTCTGCCTGAGAGGAACGTGTCACTGTGATCCACAACAAAGATATAATGGAAAATATTAATATCCTTTAAAGAATCTATTAAATGTTAAGATCAACTGGTGTAATAAGGTGAGACTTTCAATTTCCATCAGACACAAGAGGCTTGGTGAACTGAAAACACACCACTCAACACTTTGACTATTTTAATTGCAGTTTGGGCTGATTCTACCCACTAAGACATTAATACTCCAGTGAATAAGATTCAAAGGCCAGATCTGCACACCGCCTTCTATAAAGATAATCTCATTTCTTACTTGGCTGAACTTGAGAGTTGGCTCATGCAGATAAAGTAGACACCAAAGCGTTTCCCATTGACCTTTCCAGAAAGGAGCAGAGAATGCCTCAGAAAACAAAAACACTCAATGAAAATGCAAATTATTCACTTGAACGGCGTCCCTCAGTTATTCACTGAGTAATTTCTGTCAGTGATTTATTGATCTGGGATCTCTCAGATATATTTGAGTTGTGTTACACCAACAGTGAGATAATATCTTCCTCTATAGTTGAAGCTCTGAATTGGTTTTCACACCACTGTCTTCACAGTCCTGCATGGGAACAGCATCAGTAAATGAAGGCTGATGTGTGATTATAGCTGCTGTGGTTGTAGGAATGTACGACTTTTATTTACCACCAGCCTCCTTTCTGCTCCTCTATAGTTCAGAAGGCATTGAGCGCTGATGCGTGACATGATCTACAGAATGACGTGTTCTCCGTGGCTAATAGAAATCGGCCTTCTGGGATTGATGTCAGTGTAATCATCAGTAATATTTTAAAATGCCACATGCTTTTTTAGGCCAGCTAAACCTTTAATGATCCCTGTTATGACAGGAGGGGGTACCGCCGGGGGGGAAACCGCAAAGAAAACTGTTCCATAGTTCTTCCTCAGATGTGTCTGGCTCTCCACCGCCAGCGAAACTCAATTTATTGACATTTTTATTCTGCTTAGCTCCTCTCGGCATAAAGTAGAAACTAGCGCCTTATCTTGTGGGCATGCCATTTGGAAGTGAAATTTGACATGGAATCAGACAGGCGTGAAGATTAGACCCGTGTTGGTGCTGCTGTTTGTAAAATATGTGACTTTAAGTTGTCTCCCTGCAGATGGAAGTGGAAGCAGGACGCTTTGGACGTGTCCCTGAGAATCTCATCACCATATGTACCGTTTGGACCGAAGCCCACGGGAGCTTATGGTCCGTCTGCTCCTTAGTCATACGTGTTCAGTCAGGAGGCAGCTCAGGTGAACGTCCTCACGAGACCGCTTCTCTTTTCAGGGTTCATTTTCCGAGAGCAGCCGTCAGAACCTTTCAGGGAGGAGTCGGTGGAATCAACAGACCATAAACCTTTTCTGGACAGAAACTGGTGTTCTGCAGGTCAGGACAAAACCTTTCTGATTTGTTCATTCTAGTGCAAACGTGACAGACACATATTCATTGACATTTATATTTCTGGAATTATAATAATTCATAATCGAGTTAGTTTGTTGGCTGAGAGCCTGACAGTCAGTGAAGCTTATATCTGTGGACAAAAATCTAAATGTAGACTTAAATTGTGCCTCAGAGCAGCGAGACACACTTTAATATTTAAGAGTAAAGCCTGTTTCCTTCTGTTGCTCCTGTGAAGCCATTGTATTTCATCTTATCATTCTATTTAAGCATGAAACTCAATGATGAATTAATCACACTGGCAAGTAGATTGTGTAGCCGACGTTTAACATGACTTATTCCTCTGTGTCATAAAGACACCCTGCAGAAAGTTTGTGCTACTCAGTTACTCCGAATGCATCCATGTAAATAAGCAGTGTAGTTTATTTTACGTAAATCCAAAATACACATATGTGTATAGTATACTGTACAACCCTCTTCACCAGAGCACCAAATGTTTATTCAGTATGCCGCTGGAAAATAAGATTAAAGATATTTATTTGTGATTAAATAGATGGTACAATGAAATACATTACATAGGACATTATTTACTTGTTTTGGGTTTTAAGTTCAATTCATTTCCATTTTGTTTTATGGTTCCCGGCATTAAAATAATTAATAATAATCAAAAATATATCCTAAAATGTTATGAGATATATGTACTAATAATTTGTCCAAGCTGGTGGCAGACAATACAGCCGAGGAGGAAAACAGACCAAACATAACAGGAATGGTGTGAATTTCAGGCATCATCACAGCGTGCCAACTAAATTTATTCAGTAATAATCATTGGAAGCAAACATTGTATGTTTCCATATGAAGCCAACCATAAAGCGGATATTCATGAAGATAATAAGTGTCGCAGGTCAGCATCGAGTGAATTAGCAGTGAAATTACGGATGCAACACTAAATCTTAGGTATCACCCCTGTCTTTATAGGAGCGATGCATCCTGTCGGCTTCTGAGCCAATAAAGAGATTGGAATCATCTCCAAGCACCAGAAATTACTATAAAAACGTACATATATCAAAAGTTATTGGTGGCAAATCGCAGCACCTGGATCTGTTTTCTTTCTTGTGGAATGTGTTGTACTCTTATTACCCTTCCATATGGAATTGCTTTAGTGCATGAAATGAACTGTATAGAATTACCTGGTCTTGCCTCAAAGTGGAATTTGTGACCATTTTAAAAAGTATTTAATGGTTGGTGTTGATGGTTTATGTGGTCATCGTTTCATATGACAGAAGGTCAGCTTCAGCTTCTTTCTTTGCACGTTGGAAACGGGTCGACTGGTGACTCCGGACAGTTTGTGGCATCAAACTGAAGCTGAATTTTGTGTTCTCGTCCTTTTCCGCCCACACCCATGACACAAGTTTGACTCAAGCGTTCGGGATAATTGTCTGTGGGAATAAAGGTCAATGGTATTAATGATTTCAGGGCTCTTTGTTCTGCTGCACACCTCCTGCATGCTGCATGTATCTTGATGAACTCCCCTGAAACCAATGACCTGAAGTTCAGTTCCATTGTGTCAAAGCACGGTGTCAGCAAAGCAGCTCTGAACAATTAACGAGTGGCTGCTCGTCAGAAAGTCTTGTTCTGTTGGAACAACTCAGCAGGTTTTGGTATTTGGCTTCCTCCTGCTCCTCCTGCTCCTCCTGCTCCTCCTGCTCCTCCTGCTCCTCCTGCTCCTCCTGCTCTTCCTTTTTTTCCTGCTCCTACTGTTTGTCCTGCAGACATGGTTAGGGTTAGGGTTAGGGTTAGGGTTATAGTTTAGGGTTAGGGTTAGGGTTGAGTTAGGGTTATAGTTTAGGGTTAGGGTTAGGGTTAGGGTTGAGTTAGGGTTATAGTTTAGGGTTAGGGTTAGGGTTGAGTTAGGGTTATAGTTTAGGGTTAGGGTTAGGGTTGAGTTAGGGTTATAGTTTAGGGTTAGGGTTAGGGTTGAGTTAGGGTTACTCGTTTCGGGTTCGGGTTCGGGTTCCGGTTGCGTTCGGCTTCTCGTTTAGGGTTCGGGTTCGGGTTCGGGTTTCGTGTTGGGGTTTCGGGTTCGGGGTTCGTGTTCGGGTTCGGGTTCGGGTTCGCTTCGGGTTCGGGTTCGGTTCGGGTTAGGGTTGGGGTTAGGGTTGCGTTAGGGTTCGGGTTCGGGTTGCGTTCGGCTTCTAGTTTCGGGTTCGGGTTCGGGTTAGGGTTTAGTGTTGGGGTTTAGGGTTAGGGGTTAGTGTTCGGGTTAGGGTTAGGGTTAGGGTTAGGGTTAGGGTTAGGGTTGGGTTAGGGTTGGGGTTAGAGTTAGGGTTGGGGTTAGGGTTAGGGGTTGGGGTTAGGGTTGGGGTTGGGGTTAGGGTTAGGGTTAGCGTTGGTGTTAGGGTTAGGGTTAGGGTTAGCGTTGGTGTTAGGGTTAGGGTTGGGGTTGGGGTTAGGGTTAGGGTTAGCGTTGGTGTTAGGGTTAGGGTTGGGGTTAGGGTTAAGGTTGGGGTTAGGGTTAGGGTTGCGGTTAGGGTTAGGGTTGGGGTTGGGGTTAGGGTTAGGGTTGGGGTTGGGGTTAGGGTTAGGGTTGGGGTTGGGGTTAGGGTTAGGGTTTAGTGTTAGGGTTTAGTGTTACGGTTTAGGGTTAGATTAGGGTTAGTGTTAGGGTTAGGTTAGGGTTAGGGTTGGGGTTAGGGTTGGGGTTGGGGTTAGGGTTAGGGTTGCGGTTAGGGTTAAGGGTTAGGGTTAGGGTTGGGGTTAGGGCATGTTCTGCATGTGGATGATGAAAACACAGACACAATGCAGACATGGAGCTCACACGAACGATTCCCACACATAGAGGATTAAACCAAACAGCAGCACTTACCTCCCTTCCTCTTGTTCCATCTCATCGGTGCAGACTGGAGGACTCATGAAGCTCCCCTCCACCTTCACCTGAAGGGCTTTTGTTTCTTTCCACTGAGGACTGAGGGCTCGTTTCTCTCCCTCCTCCCTCCATTCAGTACCTTCACTCTCTCAGACCAACTTTTAGAGTGTTCCTGTGTGGACGGGCTGCCTCATCCCGTCTCGATGTGGAGATACGTTGATCATGTGATGCTGCGATGTGAGCGGCGTGCTGAGAGCAGAGCAGTCTGGCTTTAAGACGCTCGTGTGCTCGCTGAGGAGGGACTCAGAGGCTGATGCTCGCTGGAAGGATGCAGACGCCGGAGGAGGACATTCCACTACAGTTCATCAAGGACTCCACACGCGTCTGTGGACGCGAGGGGCAAATGAATTCAGTGTCAGTGGGAGCAGCACCTCGAGGGGAAGCCGTGATTTTTCACAGGTGGAATTGAAACAGCTGTGAATCTTTTTCCGACTCCAGCTTGACGGTGGTTCCTGAATCTCTAGACTGTTGCTGTTAAGCGGAGAAGAGGAGGCAGACTTCCCTCCTGGAGCTGCATTCAGTTATTGGATGGCATCAGCGTGAGCAGCGTTATGGATGGATTTATGTCATTCTGTTGAGATATTCACACACTCTTTGTTGGGTTGCTTAGGTAAGACATTCTCTTTCTATTCTAGGAAAAAAATAAATCACATCAATGTCGAGCCGTTTATGCTTTTATGCTTGAAACTGGAACTTAAAAAAAACATCTGTTTGAAATAAAAAGAGAAATGTAAAATCTGCTCACAGCATTTTCCTGTTGTTTCCATGCTGTGATTTTATATTGACTGTATTAAGGAATCCTAATTGTTTTGTCATTTGTACTGTTTAATACTGTTTTATGCACAAAATGTTCACTTTGAAGGAATGTTGCGTATTCTTTAACAGTGCATCTGGTCTGTAATCTCAATGACATGAATTTATTCAACATTTCCTATTGAAGGTTGGACAAAAGTTTTCAAGAGCTTGGAAATTTATATCATGTTGAAATCACATTGTAAGGAACGGAAACGGGTTGTTTATTTTTAAAAGATGAACATTGAAATGCTTGGCAGTGCTGCTGTGCATGAAGCCGGGGTAAAAAGGTAGATTTGTTCATTCTCCATCGATTGCCCCACTGCCACCTGAGTGTTTGGCCACGAGCGTTCTCTCTCCTGTTCCTCTTCTTATCTGAACAGGATGGTGAAACGTTACGAGGCTTGTGATTCTATCGCTGCTGCGTCACTGTCACATTATTCTGACAGATACAGGAAAACCTCGGCAGCCAGCTGCTTTTAAAATCTGCTCTTTCTTTAAGTTTGCTGTGGGTTTGAGGCAGAAGCGCAGCCGCCTGTCAGGGGAAATCTCTCTATGGGAAAACTCCCCGGGGATCAAACCACGTTTCAGTGCCGAGGCTTCAGGGACAGACCGGCGAAGCAGGAAGAATTCAGACTTATATAATCATGCTAATGATAACTGATGACTAAAGACTTCACCAACGGGGCCAATAATAGACCAGAGTGCTTGAAATTTGTTTATTTGCATTTATTAATTTATTTTCTGACTCAGGATTTGTGTGTGTGTGTGTGTGTGTGTGTGTGTGTGTGTGTGTGTGTGTGTGTGTGTGTGTGTGTGTGTGTGTGTGTGTGTGTGTGTGTGTGTGTGTGTCGGGGGGATTGGGGGCGGTGAGCTGAGGTGGTAGGTTGTGACCTGGTGTGTTCTTGCGGTCCTAGCAGACTGTCCGGTATGTCCTGGCTGCTCTGCCGGTGCCTTTGGGTCGGTGTCGCTGCCATCCAACTGTGTCAGGCTACGTTCTCCGACACCATCCTGCAGCATCATGGGACGCGGCCCGGGCGGACCACCATCCACATGATCGGTGAGGTTGTTCGGAGGTTTGTCTCGTTAACAGTGTGAATTTGCAGCGTTTCACACAACTGTTGTTTTGCATCAAGACTGGGCGTTTACAGCAGGAGAACTTAAGCATGAGAATAAAACCCTAACTCTAACCCTAACATAACCCTCACCCTAACATAACCCTCACCCTAACATAACCCTCACCCTAACATAACCCTCACCCTAACATAACCCTCACCCTAACATAACCCTCACCCTAACATAACCCTCACCCTAACATAACCCTCACCCTAACATAACCCTCACCCTAACATAACCCTCACCCTAACATAACCCTCACCCTAACATAACCCTAACTCTAACCCTAACATAACCCTCACCCTAACATAACCCTCACCCTAACATAACCCTCACCCTAACATAACCCTAACCCTAACATAACCCTAACTCTAACCCTAACATAACCCTCACCCTAACATAACCCTCACCCTAACATAACCCTAACTCTAACCCTAACATAACCCTCACCCTAACATAACCCTCACCCTAACATAACCCTCACCCTAACATAACCCTAACTCTAACCCTAACATAACCCTCACCCTAACATAACCCTCACCCTAACATAACCCTCACCCTCACCCTAACATAACCCTAACTCTAACCCTAACATAACCCTCACCCTAACATAACCCTCACCCTAACATAACCCTCACCCTAACATAACCCTCACCCTAACATAACCCTAACCCTAACATAACCCCAACCCTCACCCTAACATAACCCCAACCCTCACCCTAACATAACCCCAACCCTAACCCTAACATAACCCCAACCCTCACCCTAACATAACCCTAACCCCCTAACCCTAACCCCCTAACGCTAAAATAACCCTAAACCTCACCCTAACCCCCGAACCCTAACATAACCCTAACCCTCACCAGAACATAACCCTAACATAACCCTCACCCTAAGATAACCCTAACCCTAACATAACCCTAACCCCTAACCCTCACCCTAACATAACCCTAAACCTAATATAAACGTAACCCCTAACCCAAATCACAGACACCTAACCCAAATCCTAACCCCTAACTCCCTAACCCTAACATAACCCTAACCCCTGACCTTAAAATAACCCTCACCCTAATATAACCCTAACCCCTAACCCGAATCCTAACCCTTAACCCTCTAATCCTAACATAACCCTCACCCTAACATAACCTTAACTCTAACCCTAACATAACCTTAACTCTAACCCTAACATAACCCTCACCCAACATAACCCCAACCCTCACCCTAACATAAGCCCAACCCTCACCCTAACATAGCCCTAACCCTAACCCCCTAACCCTAAAATAACCCTAAACCTCACCCTAACCCCCTAACCGTAACATAACCCTAACCCTCACCAGAACATAACCCTAACCCCTAACCCTCACCCTAACATAACCCTCACCCTAACATAACCCAAACCCTCACCCTAACATAACCCGAACCCTAATATAACCCTAACCCATAATCCTAACCCCAACATAACCCTAACCCATAACCCTGACCCCTAACCCTCACCCGAACATAACCCTAACCCCCTAACCCTAACCGTAACCTTAACCCTAACCCTAACCCCCTAACCCTAACCCTAACCCCTTAACCCTACCCTAACCCCCTGACCCTAACCTTAACCGTAACCCTAACCCCCTAACACTAACCCCCTAACCTTAACCGTAACCCTAACCCCTAACCTCCTAACCCTGCCCTAACCCTAACCCCCCTAACCCTAACTTAAACCGTAACCCCAACCCTAACCCCTTAACCCTACCCTAACCCCTAACCCTAACACCCTAATCCTAACCTTAACCGGAACCCTCACCCAAAGTTAAAAATGAATGCCTTCCTTGCACTTTTCCTTCTGAGCTATGACAGTTGATATCGGTGCTACGCTGCTCCACCTCCCTCCGTGTAACTGTGGTCGCCATGGACTTACACTGAATAGTATAGTATAGAGAAATATATACTTTATTAATCCCAGAGGAAGTTGCACTTGAACAACAGATTGCAGATGAACAACTCAGCTGGAACTTTTGTTGTCTCGAGGCTTCTGGGAGCCGCAGACACGCTAACATCTGATCTCAGGACGCGACAGGAGAGGAAGTGGAACACTGTCTGGACTCTAAAGGGAAACGGCTGCAAGAGTGTTTGGGTCTGTTCTTTCTCCCGCAGCTCAAGCATATACAGGGTCTTTCAGTACTGCATAGGGGAAGACTTCTGTTTCCAGCACCTTCATTTCATTACTTCTGTCTGCACACATGTGTCAGAGAAGGAAAATGTTAATGAAAAGAAAAATGCACAAATGGGATCTTTTCTAGAGACGGGTCTCTGGTCAACCAAAGAAAAATGGAATTAAAATGTGTTCAGATGCCGTTTTCAGAGTTCTAAGCAAACATTCTGAATTTCTGGGACCCTCTGCCACTACAGGCCAGTCGTTCCTTTCCCACAGCGTGGTTTGCCCCCATGGGTTAATGAGATGCCAGTTTTATGAGTAGAGGATGGGACGCCTGTCTGGATTGAATGTGCCACTGGGACATTTGTTCCCTGCTGTGTATTGTGGCCTGTTGGATTGGCGGGGGGATTGGGGTTGACGGGTCATGAATTGGTGGCAGGAGAGCCATTGGCTGTAGACCACTGGGCCAATCATTAAAGGTGCTGAAATGCCACGAGTTCACGGTGACTGGTGTTCCTCGAGGAAATCAGGATTACGGAGGGCAGAAGATCACGTGTGTCCTTGCCAATAGAAATTTATATTTATAGGAGGATGTTGTATCGTGTGTGCTGACTTTGGGAAAAACCAAAGTGTAACCCGATCTTCATTTTCTTTCTTCACGCAAACTGGATAAATCATTGGCTCTGAATAAAAACACCTGTAGCGTGAAAAGAAATACAAGACAGGAAGACTACAGATTCACCGGCAGTGTGGTGCGGCTCTTTCTGAAACGTTCCCACTAATCATTTCTTTTGGCAGATAAGCAACCGTTCCACTCGTGCAACACGATATTGGCAGCCTGGTTGTAGAGACTGTCCAGAAGTCCATTAGCGGGCGACCCTGATAGGTGCTGTGTGCTCAGTGATTCGGACGCCGCTCTGCTTCCAGATTGATGCTCAGGGCGGTTTCTGCCTCCGTGGCCGAGCGCGGCTCTCTGCGGCGTGATTCATACGGCGTTCTATTTATTTGGTGCAAAGAGCGTGAACAGTGCGTAAAACAGACTGCGTTGGTGGCTGTTTGTGAGTCTGTAATGGGGGGGTCATGCTTTCCTCAAGCTTTTAACTTGACAAGAAGCCTTTACATCAATTTTAAGACACAAACTGCTATGAATATGAAAACTGTTTGGAATTATTTACTAGTTTTTTCAGCTCCAGCCTCTCAGCTTTTGCTTCTGCTGAAGACCAAAGCGTCCTGCCTGCCCACGGCGAGGGGAACAGAGGGTGGAGCGGCGTGTTCCGGTGGAAGGACGCGTGCCGTTGATATTCAGGGATGTGGAGGTGTGAGCAGAGACAAAGACGGGACTGCGGCTGCCTGAGGTGGCCTCGCTCCCTCGTGAACTCACTCCCACCAACACTCTCCTTTGCAGGGTCAGATCTGTTCACCACAGAAAGGCCGTCCTCTCTGCAGCGGCTCAGGAGGAGGTCTGGTGCTGTGGCTGCTGTGAAACGTGGAGCTGGCAGCGCAGCGGCAGGACAGGATGTGAGGCCCCTGTATGATTTATTTAGACGGATGTCATGAATACTCTATGATATCCGTTACACTTCACACGGATTCTGATAGCCTTCTACGGATGCTAAGGCTAGCCCCGCGTTCAGCCCCTTCGGTTCACCAGGATGTTATTTTGTATTTTTTAAATTGTGCTCCTGTTTTTCACAGGACTCACAAACGTGAAAAAGCAAAATGAAATAAGGGTGATCACACATGGAGGTGCTTTAATATCAACAACTCTAATATCAGTTCTCGTTCCAGAGCGAGACCTTTAGAGGCCCTCTGGTCTTCTGTTTGTGAGCTCATTGAGGAGCAGAGGAGCAGTTTGTCTCCTGCCCCCCTACGAAAGAAAGCACTCGCTAGTGAAGCCCACAATGAGGCCAACATGAAGAATGGGTTTCAGTCTGTCACCAACAAAGGCCCCCCCCCCCCCCCCCCCCCCGCTTACGTAACGCATCCTGGAGGCACGTTATTTTGACTTACATCTTCCTCCTCCCCCGTCTGGACCTCCTCTCCTCTCTGGGGTGTCATCACCACTCGGCTACGGCGCCGATGCGGGGTGGCGTGCAGCTGGAGCCGGAGCCCCCCCCACGTGGAACTCCAAACCCACTTTGATCTTACGCCATTCACACGGCGTTCTGTCCACGCCCTCGTTCTGTCCACGCCCTCGTTCTGTCCACGCCGTCGTTCTGTCCACGCCCTCGTTCTGTCCACGCCCTCGTTCTGTCCACGCCCTCGTTCTGTCCACGCCCTCGTTCTGTCCACGCCCTCGTTCTGTCCACGCCCTCGTTCTGTCCACGCCGTCGTTCTGTCCACGCCCTCGTTCTGTCCACGCCCTCGTTCTGTCCACGCCCTCGTTCTGTCCACGCCCTCGTTCTGTCCACGCCCTCGTTCTGTCCACGCCCTCGTTCTGTCCACGCCGTCGTTCTGTCCACGCCCTCGTTCTGTCCACGCCGTCGTTCTGTCCACGCCCTCGTTCTGTCCACGCCCTCGTTCTGTCCACACCGTCGTTCTGTCCACGCCCTCGTTCTGTCCACGCCCTCGTTCTGTCCACGCCCTCGTTCTGTCCACGCCCTCGTTCTGTCCACGCCCTCGTTCTGTCCACGCCCTCGTTCTGTCCTCGCCGTGAAGCAGCACAGACGTCCTCAGTCGCCTCACATCGGTTTACTGAGCGGCGCTGAATCGTTACATAAAAATACCGTTTGCTTTATTTCCTTGGTCGTCTTCATCGTGTCCTTCATCCTCTTCTTCCTGCTTCTCATTCTTTTCCTTTCTTCCTGTTCATCATTATTATTATTATTATTATTAATGATATTTTTTTTATTCCCAGTTTCGACTGTACACTCACATCTACAAAGAGGATTTTCATATTTCAATATTTCCCATTTATTTCCTCTTGCAGGTGATGAATTATTCAGAGCCAGAGCTCCTCTAGCTGGTGGATATTTGTTTAAACAGCATGTTTAATTGAAGTCTTTCAGCCAATTCTGTGCCGGGGCGACGGTTTGTGGTCACAACGCTTATATGCAAAATGAATTTCTGTGGCCCACAGCTTAATTAATTAGCAGGCTTCTCTCTGAAGACTGCACCGGCTGTTTCTCGTCTCCTCGCGTTAATAAAAGCGGTGAGCAGACAAAGTTCACGGCTCAACACGCATCCGATGATGGGAGTGGGTTTGCTCTATGGTCCAATAATGAAAAGCAACTTTCTGTCTGTTTTGGCCCCCTGGCAGCTTTCTGGGTTCAACAAGGCTACTACCTGTTAGCACCTATTAGCACCTGTTAGCACCTATTAGCACCTGTTAGCAAGTTTTAGCACCTGTTAGCACGTTTTAGCACCTGTTAGCACGTATTAGCACCTGTTAGCAAGTTTTAGCAGCTGTTAGCACCTGTTAGCACGTATTAACACCCGTTAGCCCCTGTTAGCACCTGTTAGCACGTATTAACACCCGTTAGCCCCTGTTAGCACCTGTTAGCACCTATTAGCACCTGTTAGCAAGTTTTAGCACCTGTTAGCACGTATTAGCACCTGTTAGCCCCTGTTAGCACATATTAGCACCTGTTAGCACATATTAGCAGCTGTTAGCACCTGTTAGCACGTATTAACACCCGTTAGCCCCTGTTAGCACCTGTTAGCACGTATTAACACCCGTTAGCCCCTGTTAGCACCTGTTAGCACGTATTAGCACCTGTTAGCACATATTAGCATCTGTTAGCACTGGTGCTGTCAGGCGATTAAAAAAAATAATCTAATTAATTACAGGATTTGTAATTAATTGATCTAATTAATCGCATTTTAATCTCATACCTGCTAAAGGCCCCAAATAAAGAATTTGAATTGTAGGACATTACAAAATTGTAGTGCATGATTAATCAATAGAATACACCAAGAAGAGAAGATTTGAAATCCACATTTTTAT
Organism: Antennarius maculatus; assembly: GCA_013358685.1. Taxonomy (NCBI): domain Eukaryota; kingdom Metazoa; phylum Chordata; class Actinopteri; order Lophiiformes; family Antennariidae; genus Antennarius; species Antennarius maculatus. The sequence goes on along the minus strand of JABVMC010000046.1, from coordinate 130,094 downwards.
TGGTCAAAGGGACAGTAAAGTTAATTTTAAGTGGCATATATGTTATTCATCATTATGAAAAATAGAAGAAAATATCAATTTTATGTGTGAAGCA
>JABVMC010000046.1:107500-115000 GCA_013358685.1 Antennarius maculatus | reverse complement strand
GCCAGCTGGTTGGCGCAGTGCTTCAAGGCGGAGGGAGAGACGGAGTCTGGGCCTGCAGCCTTGCGGTGGTTGAGTCGTTGGAAGAGACTCCTCACCTCTCTTTCTTTTTAATAAGGAGAGGTGTGGGGAGGGGGGGGGCACTGAGGTGTGGGGCTGTGAGGGACTTGATGAGACAGTGGGGGAGGGGATGGGGCTGCTGTCCAGTGGCTGGTCGTTGGTAATGATTGGGGGGTCAGGTCTGTTCCATTGTCTTTCAAAACGACAGTAATAGTCGTTAAGGCTGTTGGCCAGACGTAGGTCTTTGACAGAGTGGGGGGCTCTGGGCTTGTAATTAGTGATAGCTTTGAGCCCTTTCCAGACAGAGGCAGAGTCGTTGGCTGAGAATTGTTCTTCCATTCTCTTACCATATGCAGATTTGGCTCTTTTCACCTCCTTACCAAATCTGTACTTGGCCTCCTTGTATCTGTCTCTGTCCCCACTTCTGAATGCAGCCTCCTTCTCTGACCTGAGCCTTCTGAGTGTGGCTGTGAACCAGGGTTTGTCATCGTTGTAGCTAACCCTGGTGCGTGTTGGGATGACGCTGTTCTCACAGAAGGTGATGTAGGACGTCACACTGTCCGTGTACTCATCCAGGCTGTTGGTGGCAGACCTAAACACATCCCAATCTGTGCAGTCCAAACACTCCTGAAGTTCCCCTACTGCATCACTGGTCCACTTCTTGGATGTCCTTACAACAGGTTTGCAGAGCTTTAGTTTCTGCTTGTAGGCAGGAATCAGATGCACCATGATGTGGTTGGACTGGCCCAGTGCAGCGCGGGGAACAGCGTGGTACGCACCGCTGAGTAGTGGAGTAGCAGTGGTCCAGGACGTTCCCTTCTCTGGTGGGGAACTTGATAAGCTGCTTGAACTTTGGGAGGTCATGGGAGAGATTACCTTTGTTAAAATCCCCGAGGACAGTAACCAAGGTATCCGGGTGTGCACGTTCTGCTCTCAGTATCTCATCGGTCAGCGCGCGCTGCGCCTCGCGCACATTAGCTTCTGGCGGGATGTAAACACCAACGAGAATGAATGAGGAGAACTCACGGGGCGAGTAGAAGGGCTTGCAGTTGATGATGAGGGCTTCCAAGTCCGGGGAACAGTGCCGAGTTAGTACTGTCACATCATTGCACCAGCCGTTGTGGATGTAAAAGCGGTGTTCCTGTCCGCTCTGTAGAGATCGAAACCGCTCAGGTGAAGCACAGAGTCCGGAATGAGATCGCACAGCCACGTTTCCGTAAAGCACAAGACGCAGGACGTGGAAAAGTCCCTGTTTGTGTTTAGTAGCAGGCTCAGCTCATCCAATTTGTTGCAGAGTGAGAGCACGTTAGAGAGGAATATCCCGGGGAGAGCTGTGCGTAGTCCACGCCGGCGGAGACGCAGCAGCGCACTTGAGCGCTTTCCTCTTCTGCGGTGTCTCACCTTGCTGTGAGCCTCCTTGGCCAGAATTGGCTATAAAACTGCAGTTGAGGCCAGGAAAGTCGGAAATAAACCCTCCGGAGTGGTAGCTTTGATGGCCATGAGAGCTTCCCTGGAGTAGTAGCCATCAGAGTGGCAGAAAACCGGATTAAAGCTCAAAAGAAGAAAAACAAGGGCGCACCGAAACACCGAGGCGGCCATCCGCGGCGCCATCAGTGATCGAAACCCTAACCCTTCCTAAACCTAACCCTTCCTCCAGACCCTAACCCTAACCCTCCAAACCCTAACCCTAACCCTTCCTCCAGACCCTAACCCTAACCCTTCCTCCAAACCCTAACCCTTCCTCCAAACCCTAACCCTAACCCTCCAGACCCTAACCCTAACCCTAACCCTAACCCTCCAAACCCTAACCCTAACCCTTCCTCCAAACCCTAACCCTAACCCTTCCTCCAGACCCTAACCCTAACCCTCCAGACCCTAACCCTGACCCTTCCTCCAAACCCTAACCCAAACCCTTCCTCCAAACCCTAACCCTAACCCTCCAAACCCTAACCCTCCAAACCCTAACCCTAACCCTTCCTCCAAACCCTAACCCTAACCCTCCAAACCCTAACCCCTGCTCCAGACCCTAACCATAACCCTTCCTCCAAACCCTAACCCTAACCCTTCCTCCAGACTCTAACCCTAACCCTAACCCTAACCCTAACCCTTCCTCCAGACCCTAACCCTTCCTCCAAACCCTAACCCTTCCTCCAAACCCTAACCCTAACCCTCCAGACCCTAACCCTAACCCTTCCTCCAAACCCTTACCCTAACCCTCCAAACCCTAACCCTAACCCCTGCTCCAGACCCTAACCCGAACCCCTGCTCCACAGCCTAACCTTAACCCCTCCTCCAGACCCTAACCCTAACCCTTCCTCCAAACCCTAACCCTAACCCTAACCCTCCAAACCCTAACCCTAACCCTTCCTCCAAACCCTAACCCTAACCCTTCCTCAAGACCCTAACCCTAACCCTTCCTCCAGACCCTAACCCTAACCCTTCCTCCAAACTCTAACCCTTCCTCCAAACCCTAACCCTAACCCTCCAGACCCTAACCTTAACCCTAACCCTTCCTCCAGACCCTAACCTTAACCCTTCCTCCAAACTCTAACCCTTCCTCCAAACCCTAACCCTAACCCTCCAGACCCTAACCCTGACCCTTCCTCCAAACCCTAACCCTTCCTCAAAACCCTAACCCTAACCCTTCCTCCAAACCCTAACCCTTCCTCCAAACCTTAACCCTTCTTCCAGACCCTAACCCTAACCCTTCCTCCAGACCCTAACCCTAACCCTTCCTCCAGACCCTAATCCTACTCCTTCCCTCCAAACCCTAACCCTAACCCTTCCTCCAGACCCTAACCCTAACCCTAACCCTCCAAACCCTAACCCTAACCCCTGCTCCAGACCCTAACCCTAACCCCTGCTCCACAGCCTAACCTTAACCCCTCCTCCAGACCCTATCCCTAACCTTTCCTCCAAACCCTAACCCTAACCCTCCAAACCCTAACCCTAACCCTTCCTCCAAACCCTAACCCTAACCCTTCCTCAAGACCCTAACCCTAACCCTTCCTCCAGACCCTAACCCTAACCCTTCCTCCAGACCCTAACCCTAACCCTTCCTCCAGACCCTAACCCTAACCCTTCCTCCAGACCCTAACCCTCCAAACCCTAACCCTAACCCTTCCTCCAAACCCTAACCCTAACCCTCCAAACCCTAACCCCTGCTCCAGACCCTAACCCTAACCCTTCCTCCAAACCCTAACCCTAACCCTTCCTCCAGACTCTAACCCTAACCCTAACCCTAACCCTTCCTCCAGACCCTAACCCTTCCTCCAAACTCTAACCCTTCCTCCAAACCCTAACCGTAACCCTCCAGACCCTAACCCTAACCCTTCCTCCACACCCTAACCCTAACCCTCCAAACCCTAACCCTAACCCCTGCTCCAGACCCTAACCCTAACCCCTGCTCCACAGCCTAACCTTAACCCCTCCTCCAGACCCTAACCCTTCCTCCAAACCCTAACCCTAACCCTCCAAACCCTAACCCTAACCCTTCCTCCAAACCCTAACCCTAACCCTTCCTCAAGACCCTAACCCTAACCCTAACCCTTCCTCCAGACCCTAACCTTAACCCTAACCCTTCCTCCAGACCTGAACCCTAACCCTTCCTCCAAACACTAACCCTTCCTCCAAACCCTAACCCTAACCCTCCAGACCCTAACCCTGACCCTTCCTCCAAACCCTAACCCTTCCTCAAAACCCTAACTCTAACCCTTCCTCCAAACCCTAACCCTTCCTCCAAACCTTAACCCTTCTTCCAGACCCTAACCCTAACCCTTCCTCCAGACCCTAACCCTAAACCTTCCTCCAGACCCTAATCCTAATCCTTCCTCCAAACCCTAACCCTAACCCTCCAAACCCTAACCCTAACCCTTCCTCCAGACCCTAACCCTAACCCTTCCTCCAGACCCTAACCCTAACCCTAACCCTCCAAACCCTAACCCTAACCCTTCCTCCAAACCCTAACCCTAACCCTTCCTCCAGACCCTAACCCTAACCCTAACCCTTCCTCAAGACCCTAACCCTAACCCTCCAGACCCTAACCCTGACCCTTCCTCCAGACCCTAAACCTAAACCTTCCTCCAAACCCCAACCCTAACCCTCCAAACCCTAACCCTAACCCCTCCTCCAGACCCTAACCCTAACCCTTCCTCCAAACTCTAACCCTTCCTCCAAACCCTAACCCTAACCCTCCAGACCCTAACCCTAACCCCTGCTCCACAGCCTAACCTTAACCCCTCCTCCAGACCCTAACCCTTCCTCCAAACCCTAACCCTAACCCTCCAAACCCTAACCCTAACCCTTCCTCCAAACCCTAACCCTAACCCTTCCTCAAGACCCTAACCCTAACCCTAACCCTTCCTCCAGACCCTAACCTTAACCCTAACCCTTCCTCCAGACCTGAACCCTAACCCTTCCTCCAAACTCTAACCCTTCCTCCAAACCCTAACCCTAACCCTCCAGACCCTAACCCTGACCCTTCCTCCAAACCCTAACCCTTCCTCAAAACCCTAACTCTAACCCTTCCTCCAAACCCTAACCCTTCCTCCAAACCTTAACCCTTCTTCCAGACCCTAACCCTAACCCTTCCTCCAGACCCTAACCCTAAACCTTCCTCCAGACCCTAATCCTAATCCTTCCTCCAAACCCTAACCCTAACCCTCCAAACCCTAACCCTAACCCTTCCTCCAGACCCTAACCCTAACCCTTCCTCCAGACCCTAACCCTAACCCTAACCCTCCAAACCCTAACCCTAACCCTTCCTCCAAACCCTAACCCTAACCCTAACCCTTCCTCCAGACCCTAACCCTAACCCTAACCCTTCCTCAAGACCCTAACCCTAACCCTCCAGACCCTAACCCTGACCCTTCCTCCAGACCCTAATCCTAATCCTTCCTCCAAACCCCAACCCTAACCCTCCAAACCCTAACCCTAACCCTTCCTCCAGACCCTAACCCTAACCCTCCAGACCCTAACCCTAACCCTTCCTCCAAACCCTTACCCTAACCCTCCAAACCCTAACCCCTGCTCCAGACCCTAACCCTAACCCCTGCTCCACACCCTAACCTTAACCCCTCCTCCAGACCCTAACCCTAACCCTTCCTCCAAACCCTAACCCTAACCCTAACCCTCCAAACCCTAACCCTAACCCTTCCTCCAAACCCTAACCCTAACCCTTCCTCCAGACCCTAACCCTAACCCTAACCCTCCAAACCCTAACCCTAACCCTTCCTCCAAACCCTAACCCTAACCCTTCCTCCAGACCCTAACCCTAACCCTTCCTCAAGACCCTAACCCTCCAGACCCTAACCCTGACCCTTCCTCCAGACCCTAATCCTAATCCTTCCTCCAAACCCTAACCCTAACCCTCCAAACCCTAACCCTAACCCTTCCTCCAGACCCTAACCCTAACCCTTCCTCCAAACTCTAACCCTTCCTCCAAACCCTAACCCTAACCCTCCAGACCCTAACCCCTGCTCCAGACCCTAACCCTAACCCCTGCTCCAGACCCTAACCTTAACCCCTCCTCCAGACCCTAACCCTAACCCTTCCTCCAAACCCTAATCCTAACCCTAACCCTCCAAACCCTAACCCTAACCCTTCCTCCAAACCCTAACCCTAACCCTTCCTCCAGACCCTAACCCTAACCCTAACCCTTCCTCCAGACCCTAACCCTAACCCTTCCTCCAAACTCTAACCCTTCCTCCAAACCCTAACCCTAACCCTCCAGACCCTAACCCTAACCCTTCCTCCAAACCCTAACCCTCCAAACCCTAACCCTAACCCTCCAAACCCTAACCCTAACCCTTCCTCCAAACCCTAACCCTTACCCTCCAAACTCTAACCCCTCCTCCAGACCCTAACCCTAACCCTTCCTCCAAACCCTAACCCTAACCCTAACCCTCCAAACCCTAACCCTAACCCTTCCTCCAAACCCTAACCCTAACCCTTCCTCAAGACCCTAACCCTAACCCTTCCTCCAGACCCTAACCCTAACCCTTCCTCCAAACTCTAACCCTTCCTCCAAACCCTAACCCTAACCCTCCAGACCCTAACCCTAACCCTAACCCTTCCTCCAGACCCTAACCCTAACCCTTCCTCCAAACTCTAACCCTTCCTCCAAACCCTAACCCTAACCCTCCAGACCCTAACCCTGACCCTTCCTCCAAACCCTAACCCTTCCTCAAAACCCTAACTCTAACCCTTCCTCCAAACCCTAACCCTTCCTCCAAACCTTAACCCTTCTTCCAGACCCTAACCCTAACCCTTCCTCCAGACCCTAACCCTAACCCTTCCTCCAGACCCTAATCCTACTCCTTCCTCCAAACCCTAACCCTAACCCTTCCTCCAGACCCTAACCCTAACCCTAACCCTCCAAACCCTAACCCTAACCCCTGCTCCAGACCCTAACCCTAACCCCTGCTCCACAGCCTAACCTTAACCCCTCCTCCAGACCCTATCCCTAACCATTCCTCCAAACCCTAACCCTAACCCTCCAAACCCTAACCCTAACCCTTCCTCCACACCCTAACCCTAACCCTTCCTCAAGACCCTAACCCTAACCCTTCCTCCAGACCCTAACCCTAACCCTTCCTCCAGACCCTAACCCTAACCCTTCCTCCAGACCCTAACCCTAACCCTTCCTCCAAACCCTAACCCTCCAAACCCTAACCCTAACCCTCCAAACCCTAACCCTAACCCTTCCTCCAAACCCTAACCCTAACCCTCCAAACCCTAACCCCTGCTCCAGACCCTAACCCTAACCCTTCCTCCAAACCCTAACCCTAACCCTTCCTCCAGACTCTAACCCTAACCCTAACCCTAACCCTTCCTCCAGACCCTAACCCTTCCTCCAAACTCTAACCCTTCCTCCAAACCCTAACCGTAACCCTCCAGACCCTAACCCTAACCCTTCCTCCAAACCCTAACCCTAACCCTCCAAACCCTAACCCTAACCCCTGCTCCAGACCCTAACCCTAACCCCTGCTCCACAGCCTAACCTTAACCCCTCCTCCAGACCCTAACCCTTCCTCCAAACCCTAACCCTAACCCTCCAAACCCTAACCCTAACCCTTCCTCCACACCCTAACCCTAACCCTTCCTCAAGACCCTAACCCTAACCCTAACCCTTCCTCCAGACCCTAACCTTAACCCTAACCCTTCCTCCAGACCTGAACCCTAACCCTTCCTCCAAACTCTAACCCTTCCTCCAAACCCTAACCCTAACCCTCCAGACCCTAACCCTTACCCTTCCTCCAAACCCTAACCCTTCCTCAAAACCCTAACTCTAACCCTTCCTCCAAACCCTAACCCTTCCTCCAAACCTAACCCTTCTTCCAGACCCTAACCCTAACCCTTCCTCCAGACCCTAACCCTAAACCTTCCTCCAGACCCTAATCCTAATCCTTCCTCCAAACCCTAACCCTAACCCTAACCCTAACC